>LKNJ01000535.1:0-33939 GCA_002120245.1 Maccullochella peelii
TATATATATACATTATATAAAGTCCTAAAAAACTAGAACTAAACATTGTTTAATATTTGTATGCATCATATTGCAGCCCAATAAACTTGCCACCCCCAAACAATGACAGCTAACTGGGCCTTTTACATTACAAGCAGAGTGGGAAAGTAACCACACAGATAGTGGTAGAGCAGGGGCTGAGCCTTAGCAAGTTTCCTACACTACCAGCCACACCAATGTAGTTTGTCGGTACAATTTATTGCGGCTGTTATATTATTATCACCCTCCCCTTGTCTGCTCCAATCCAGTGCTCCACTTTTTTCCCTTTCTCTTCTCTTTTTCCCCTCTCTGTCCCCAATGCCTTCAGTGAGCCCCGTTAGCGTGGCCTCACAGGGTAAACTATCCCATTTTTTTCAAGATGGCAACACACACGAGTAAAAGAGCCTTTGTGTTTAGACTAATGGACTTACACGCACAACCACGAACGTGCACAAGTGCACATGCATGCACACTCACGAAGAAGCAGCTGAAGATGCCTGCAGATAATACACATGCATGCTGACTGAGACACACATAATAAAAAACACACCACATGTATTAAAGGCTGTACATGCTCCCACAAGCGTTCAGCATTTTGATAAATGAACGTTGCCAAAGAGAGCAGTACCCCCTCAGGGTACCTCAGGTCCACCCCATTTCCACCATGTCCCCCCTTCAGCATGCATACACACACAACATCTTTTATGTAATATATCTATGGTCTCACCCAGGCTTATATGACCCAAGTTTAACTTTTTAACTTTATAAAGCAAAATGCATCTTACGAGAATTAATTTAAGTTTTCTTCCTAGCTTATATTATAATACTTTGATCAGGGAAGTTCAGCTTTTACTTCTGTTTGTCTGCAGGATTTCTTAAGAACCTGAGAATACGGTAGACTGGTAAGACATGATGGTGAAGCAGCTCCAGAAATGTTGCAATCATACAATGGCTATAAAAGGCATCCTATTTCTCTTTTTTTAAAGTGAAGAAAAATGTTATGATGTACGTGTTTAGACACAGCAGATTAAAAAATTGTTTTGTGTTGGCACACATTTTTCTGAAACATATGTAATAATAATGTGTGCAGAAATGAAAGACAACAACATATTGCATGTGTTGCATGCATATAATCCTCTCTTTGATACTGGCAAACCATTTTACAGACAAGAATAGGATCTCTCCGACACATGCATACAAATTCCAATGTACATACTGTGCATTGCAAGTACAGACACAGAACACAAAGACAATGAATTAAAAACACACACTGCGGCCTCAAGAAAATATTAAACAAACTGCATTTTGGGATATATGATGCAGTTAGAAGAACTTCTCATAATTATAACCAGAACATGCTTTCTTTTTGAATTCATTATAGTGAAATATAGTATATCAAGCAGGCTTAAATACACCTTAATGTTATACACGCATGGCAACAACTGAAAATATACAGTGTTTAATAGAATAACAGTGCTGTGTTCAGTTACATAAACCACTTAACTCTTGTCCTTCTGTAGCAGAGAGACAGTGGATGTGCCAGAAGAGAGGCAGAGCAACCTTTCAGAACCAGACATCAGCAGCAAGGGAGAACGCAGGTGAGAGTGTCTGTGGATGTGGGGGGTGGTTGATATTTACAGTACCATCATATATAACACTGCCTCGCTTATGTTTGCTAATAGTATACATCTTAACACATTGGTTGGTATTTCAAAATGTAGGCTTCTTGGGTTTATTATATTCTGTGTAATTTATGAACACATTTTAAACACAAAAAGATACCATTACTTTATTATATAGTGAAATGCAGTTTCATTAGGGCTGTTCAATTTTAGTATAATTTCAAGTATAGTACTGTAAAATCATCTTTGATGTTCTTGAGTCTATTCTGACTCCTATTTCTTTTGAATTTACTGTCTCTCTGTATAGGAAGAAGAAAGAGGATGACAAACAGAAAGACGAGACCCAGCCTGAGTCTCCCACAGAGAAACCATGGAAGATGATGGAGGACGTCTCGTTGCAGCTTCTAGTTAAAGAGGCCAAAGAATCCATCCTCCCACTGAATGATGAACGAGAGCAGTATGCTGCCTTGGCCAGGTGACGGATTAGTGCAGTCAGCACATAACCAACATGCAGAGATAAACACAAATAAAGAAGAAAATCATCTAATTTTAAATGATTAGCAGTCATGGAAACAAATTGAAACACAATAGAAACATACCACTGTGAGACTTCAGGATGCAAAACAAACACTTTTTTGAAGGTTCCTGCGTTGTAATGGGTTTTGTGTGCATGGATTTGGGTCTCAGGCTGGTGAGTGGAGCCATGGGCGGAGCAGTGGAGACGGAAAAGTTGCACGAATTCCCATGGGTGCTGCACCTCAGCGAGCTCAAGTTTCAGCTCCAGTCTAATGTTGTTCCCATTGGTTTGATCAGCAGGGGCATCTACTGCCATAGGGCACTTCTGTTCAAGGTACCACTGACCTAGCTACTACACAGCATCATCAGATTTTCTCTCTCTGTACCAAAGTTCTCCCCACCCTCCACTTATAGTATTTCTTTCCCTGTTTTCATGTTGACTATAACTATCTTCATTCAATCCATCTCTTATTTCCAAAAAATCACACCCCGACCTGTCTCCTCTCTTTAACTTTTCAGTGTCTGGCTGATTGCATCGGAATGAGCTGCACACTTGTCAGGGGTGAGTACAACCAGGCATGGAACGAAGTTCTCCTCTTCAATAGGAATCCCTCTAGCAAAGGGCGCTCTTCACAGCCCAGCCGCTACATAGTAGACCTTATGCACCATCCTGGAAGCCTGTTGACATCCAATACCCCTGCTGCTGTGCAATACCAGACTATATAGACCAACACTGTGGTGTAGAACCGCTGTACTACATAATACTGTGACCAGACATTTTACTGAGATGCATTATAGATAATTGATTTGATTAAATTGATTGTATGCGTATTTGCTGTATGGCAGACCTTTAAACCATACAGTATTCTTCAAATCTGCTATTATTTTGGTGCAAAAATGCTGTTTGTCTATGAATAAGGCTTCTCTAATAAACGCATTGATTTAACTTTGGTTGTTCACCACAGAGGATTCACATTGTTGTAACTACAGAGTAATATTGGGTGGGGTCAAACCATGCAGCCAAGCTCTGAAAGTTAGAGTTGGTTAGCAGGTGGTCCTTACCTGCTGTTTGAGCCTCAACTGAGGTCAGATCATTGAAAGCAAATATATTTTTGAATCACTTTGCAGGATTCATACTGCATGCTAGGATTACTCATCACAAAATAAAGTTCCTCTAATGTGTCTTGTCTAATTTTTTCCCATTATACCTTTTGGTTTATAATGACCTCACTGTATACTACACTGGGACTTGTAGTTTGTTGTAACACATTTACCACAGGATACTTCCAGCTTAGTTTTCAAGCCATAAAGCTGCTGCACAGTATGGTGCTCTTTGCACATTGTATAGCAATAAAAAGCCAGAGAACCCAGTCAACTCTGACCTATATAGCCGGAGGTGTGATTTTTACGGTCACCCAGCTAACAGCCTGCATCAGCTGGGGGAGGACCAGCTCGAAGTCGCCGCGGCATGAACAATCCAGACGCAGCGAGCAGCACTTGGCTTCCACTGATATGTGCACTTGACTTTAGATAGACTTGACACCGCAGCAGCAGCAGCAGCAAACATGTCTCGTTTCGTCGCCCGTCTCTTCGTAGTTGTTTCTCAGCACGCGACAGCCAGATCCATGGTGTTACCGAGGAGGATCCCGGTATTCATGCGCCCTGTATCCACATCTCAAGGTAGGTACTGGGGGAACGTTTGATTTCTTTACCGTCACTCCGTTCTTTGGGTATCCCGTCGAGTAGGCTAGGCTATCACAGGCTGAAAACTCCTGCAGGTGCACCATGCTGCAAACTGCAAAATGGCTCCAAACTCTTCAGGGTCTGTGGTGGGTGTAACGTATTTTGAACAGGTTTTTGAAATCCTGCCATAACTAATGCTTTTAATTATTAGGCCTATATGGTATGCAGGCTGATGGATCAGGACCAGTTGATTTAATGTCCTTCTACCATTGTTCTATGCACATCAAAACTCCTCTGTGACTTCTTGATTGAAACCTCTGCTCTCTGCAGGCCTGCAGTCTCTCACCCGTTATGATAAGAATACAGACTGGCAAAAGAAACTGACTCCAGAACAGTATGTAGTCACCAGAGAGCGAGGGACTGAGGTGGTGAGTTCTGCATACTTCTTGCACATCAGTAGGCTACAGTGATTTGTGTCTACCAAACTGACATATTGTCTCATCACAATCAGCACAGTTCAAGGTGGACTTTGTTCATCACGGTATTGTTGATGTGTCAGGTTCAACCAGTTCAGCTACAAACCTTTGGTGTTTTATGAATGAGAAGCTGCTCTCAGCTTGAAACTCTGTTCGATTTCTGTGTTTAATAATGTGAAGAATAAGGAGAAGTTATTGTATTGCACTTACAGGACACAAAACTAATAATGTTTTGTGTCCTGTATCATCCTTTACTATTAACAGTGTGTGTGTGTGTGTGTTTGTAATTGGGTGTGTTCTCAGCCCTTTAGTGGGATCTACCTTAACCATTCAGAAGTGGGGATGTACCACTGTGTCTGCTGTGATGCTCCACTTTTTAGGTAACAGTTTTACAGTTTGTCAAGGGGATACTTCCCCACATATTATGATTGACACTGTTTGTGGAAATGTTCCTTCCTCTCTTGATAGTTCAGAGTCTAAGTATGACTCTGGGACAGGCTGGCCAGCATTCAAAGAGGCTCATGGGACATGGGAGCGGGATGAAAGCCACGCCTCCGTCATTCGTCGCCCTGACAACAGCCTGGGCAGTGCAGGGACCGAGGTCCTTTGTAAAAATGTGAGTTGTTGTGAGCTATGAAGCCAAAGTTCATGTTTGCTTAGTATTGCTGTTCTAGTTAATATAGCTTTGAGTGCAGTTTTTTCCATAATGCAGTATAGTTAGAGTTGTTTAGTGTTTATCTCATCCATACTTTGTATTCAGAATTTCATTCATACTTTTCTTCAAATTCCACCAGCATGTTTGTATTTTTGGTTGGCTTAAGACTTTTCTGTGTCTGTGTGTTTGTTTGATGCAGTGTGATGCCCACCTGGGTCATGTGTTTGATGACGGACCAGACCCAACAGGTCAGCGGTTCTGTATCAACAGTGTGGCCCTCACGTTTAAACCCAGAGGAAACAACAAGCCTGAGGAAAACTGATGAATTACATGGACTTACCTAAAACACTGAAAACACACTTACTGTATATGTTTCATTGCAGACCAGTCCTTTTTAGAAGGCAAAATGAAGGTCCAGACAGAGCTTTCATTCCTTGGTTTTGACCTATACAGGTCTGGAAGTGAGAGTGTGGCACAAAGTGATTTAATGTTTGAATTCAGGTGGAAATGGACTTCCCGTGGTCTATTAAACTGAAAGAAACTAAATTGAGCGCAGTCTCTTGTCTCTGTTGTCAGAAACTTTGGATATATGCACTGGAGAGAAGTCTATAAATCTGCCAAAAAT
The DNA here is from genome assembly GCA_002120245.1 of Maccullochella peelii. Taxonomy (NCBI): domain Eukaryota; kingdom Metazoa; phylum Chordata; class Actinopteri; order Centrarchiformes; family Percichthyidae; genus Maccullochella; species Maccullochella peelii. Next base: position 5,596 of record LKNJ01000535.1, read on the forward strand.
ACACGATTCACACAAACCCAAACTGTACCAACAGCTCCTTCAGTCACCTAATGAATCACTTAATGAAAAACATACTTCCCAACCAAGTTTAATTGTTTTTTGTTGTTTTATCGTTTTCTAATTTTTGTTAAGTAGGAAATTTTGTCTTAATGAACGTTAACTGAATGATGTTTGTCCTTAAATGTAGTTTGGATGAGTAACTTGACATTGTGGCTAACCCATTGATGTTACAAAAAATGGATTGTCTTTAAACATCATTATCATGTTTGATTATGTTATCATGTCTGAAAATGTCAAAATACACTGGATTAAGAAGACCTCTTTTTCTGTAGAGATTGCAAAACACAGGAAGTTATGACATTGCTGCTTGTTGTGTTTTTCAGTCTGGTTCCACATGTGCAGATCAATGCGACTTATCTGTGTTAGGAATCATGAAAACTTGACTGATAATTTGTGAATAAATTCACATTTTGTTTGTTCTCTAAATCTATGGTTATGCTTTTCTGACTGTAGAGTTAATTAAGATTTTAAAGTCAGCATTTAATGAGAATTTATGGCTTCCCCCTGTAGTTGAGATGCACACACCACAGCATTTCAGTGTGACCTCATCCAAGGTAATATTTAACTTAACAGGCCATCCTCTGTTTCACATAGTTTGTCCCCTGCTCCCTGTGTGTTTATGCATTTCTCCTGTGTCTGTGTGTGTTCAAGGTTGCGTAAAGCAGATTAGGAATAGTAGAACCTGAGCAATCCTATAGGAGAAGAAGACTAATTCTTGAGTGTATTATTGTTAGTGCTAGGATGGCTGGAGTATGGCATTGCATGTTGGCAGTGGTGGTGTTGATGTGTGTGTGCCAGTGGGGTTCCACTGAGGCAGTAGGTGGGGCTAGGAGTCGACCCCGACCCCAAAGACGACCTCCTAAGAAGCCAAAGGTTGACCCTGTTGACGTGACCCCACCCGCAAAGAATGTAGACATACAGCGGGTAAGGAAGAGGCAGAGTTACAGATCATATACATCATGTTTGTCTGTTTGACTTTGTGTATTATCTTTGTATAATGTCTACATCTGTGTATTAAGTGCTTTTTTGAATAATTGTTTCCAAGTTTAAGAGTTTTTCTTTTGGTCCCATGTTTTTGATTGGCGCCTTTAAATCAAGCTACAGAACTAGAAAGGTAGAGAGTCCAGATTGCAGATGGTTTGGCATAAGGTGGCCATTTTTAACTTCCATTCAAAGTTATTCAAGGCTGGAAAAAGATTCATGAAAAAGCTGCACTGAAGGTCTCACATTACTAAATTAGAGAAATGATTGTTTCCAGGCAGGGGAGTGCAGCTGCAGCCTGAGAGCACCACAGCAAATAGATCACTGTGCCGTTACCTGACCTTTGTCCACTGACAGTTTGATTCTGTTTCCCACTCATTTATACCATTAATGTCACAATAACACAAATGAATAGGATTGCAAAATAATCAGTGGAGACTATGACAAATTAACTCAACAGAATAGCAAAAAAAAGAGCTAGTGTTGCTTTGAGGAGACCATAAGAGAAGTGAACTTTGTGACGCAAGGACTATTTTGTACACTTGACTAATGCAGCAGGTTTTTGTACTCATCTAACATATTGTTAAATGTGAAAATACAATAAAACAGCTGATAATTAAAAGAGAGCTGAAAAGAGAAATGTTTAAGCATACTGACATGTTTTCCAGAGCCTAAAACATACAAAAATGAACATCTGCTTGATTATGGATTAGTGAGGGGGCTGGCAGTGTGGACATGCTTGTGTAATTGTATCAATATGGTGTCTTAGGCAATAAGGGGGATTTTTAGTGAAACAGAATTTGAACAAAACAAAAGATAACAGAGCAGGACATTTGAAACAGATGCATCCTTTTCATTGGTAAAAACGTTTCAGATGTTACCCTAAATATTTAATTTGAGTTCATCTGACCCTTAAGTCAACACCAGTAAAAACTTCCTTTTTTGGTGAGAGAAAGCAGCTTCCAAGAACGCTTCCCAAGTATATTTTCCATTTGCAAATATTATGTTTCAGGTTTGGGAAATCCATTTCGTCTGATCCTGCCTGTATGTGTTGCAGATGACAGGAACATGGTACCTGCTAAACACTGCCTCCAAATGCTCTTACCTGATAAATCATGGAACCAAGGTGGAGCCTACAGTCATGACCCTCACACGTTCCTCTGCCTCTGACCAATTACTGTCTGTTAGCACTAAGACACGACAGTAAGTACCACCATCTACATACAGTATGTAAGCACATACTGTGCATTTAGAACAACTGTGACTCTTCAGTACCTTGATTTATCAGTAGAGGGGGCAAATATGCCACAAGTCTACTTTCTCATCCCACAATGACTTAACCACCTGTGTTTGATTTTATTTGTGTACCCTCAAACACAGGAAGAAGGCAGAACAGTTAAATCCATCAGCTTTCCCTCATGGTTTTAAAAACTTTTAGGTCAGCTTGACCTGGCTTTTGCAGAAAGACAGGGAGTACAATACACACTTTAAATTGAAAACGTGTGTCTTGTTTTTTGTTTTTTTTTAGGACATTCCGTGATATATTTGTTGTGATTTGAGGGTTATAAATCCTTTTTGGCCCAACCAGAGGAAAACAGATTTTTCTGGTCCTTTTCTCACGCGACATTAGAAAGATGCTCAATCTGAGGCCTGAGGCTGAGACGTGGTTAGATTATAAACACCGTATATAAAATGTATATGATAATCCATCACAGTTTACAATTCTTCTAGAAAACTGCAGTCTATGAGGGTTTTCAATTGTTTCTAAAGAATTGTTATTAAATAGCCAACCATAATGCCTGTTTTTACAAATTTTTTTATTTATTCAAATGTCTCACCTGACACAAACTCATCTCTTCTCTCCTCAGTAATCACCAGTGCTGGGAGATTCTGCAGGTCTACAATTTAACACCAACCCCAGGCCAGCTGACACTTAAAGGTCAGTGCCTCTCTTTCATTGCCTTACTAAGCATGACTGATAAACTACAGTGCAATGGAGCATCCCTTTGTCTTACCACGCTCTATGTCTTCTCCACCAGGAGCTCGTCCCGAGCTGAACACTGAGATAGTGATCGGGGAGACGGACTACGACTCGTATGCGATCATGTACTACCAGAAACAGGGCAAGATCACCATCAAGCTCTATAGTGGGTTCCTCAGCCATGTGACCTTTGTTTGGTATTTTAGATCTAAAAGCCAGGTGGCATTGCTGAAAAAATGCATTTGTAATGTCATAATGTTTGCTTTTGTGCTCTGTATGCAGGCAGGTCTGTAGATGATCTGTCAGAGCCAATGTTGACCAAGTTTGAGCAGCTTGCTGACAAACACAATTTGGGACTGGCATACCTCTTCCCCTTCCCCACCTACAGTACGTCCATATCCACTTGAAAAATGAAATGAAATAAACTATTCTAGCAACTGCAACATTAAATGTAAGGTGGCATAAGAGCTCAGAATGTAGCTTGAACAGATCTCCAGTATTGAGCATATTTGTAAAAGGAGTTTGGAATATATTTTTCAAAATAAAATTAGATAAAATAAAAAACACATTGCATTACAATGTAACACAATACTACAACTATGCTCACTGAAGTTCCATTGATTTAAGGTAGTCTGTCACTGATATAAAGGATTAAGATGTAGTCATATAGTAGCCTACTACATCTGCCTCCTCAGCTGCCTTTAAATAACATAAGCCTTATAATAAAGTGTTCATTTTTTCCCCTTTGTAGGTCACTGTGGTGCGGTGGACCAGGACCATGTAATCAGTAAGTTAAATGTGTAAAAACAAGCAAATAACATGTAGCCATAATTCAGTGACTGACATAAAAAGGGACTGAGGTGAATGGAGCAGTAGACACATTTTGCTACAATACAGCTTTTTATTTAATCTCCATGACATGCTGACACGTGTAAAAGGCCACTTTCAAACGAGAAAGTTTCTGGGAACCGCAGAAAGCATCAAATGATTCTCAGTTCTTTAGACGTCAGTGTAGCTTGCAGGCTAAATGTATAGTATATAGGGTATTTTCACAGGTCATTGCACACCACAGTACATTCAGAATCTTGTCCGTGCTCTGTAGTGCTCCAGACTTATTTCATGCATTTCATCTTGTTCAGTGTAGCTGTGAGAAGGTTCGCTGGTACAGCGCATTACATGTCGATCATCATTTCACCTGCACAGCGGCAGTTCTGCTGTGTGCCGGTGGCTGAATGATGAAATATGTATTCTCCTGCTCTGTTCCTTTGTATTGCGTAAGATATAGTGTGAATGGACAAGCTATTGGCAATTGGATTGTAAAATTGTATTGCTTTATTGGCGATGTTGTAAAATCTATTTGGAGGGAGTTTGGATTAGGGGCTAAAGCATGTATAATACAAAATGAAGAAAGGTATACAATTACGAAGTCACAGTTTCCCTTTGGATAATATCTTACAATTTTATATTTCAATTTTATTTATTTATATTTAAACATGTTCCATTCAAATGCATTTAATGCCAGTTTATAAGAGCGTGATTTAGGTTGAATGAAATCCCTGCAAGAACTTGCTTTTTGGAAAAGCACACCAAACATGGATTTAGTGGTGGATACTTTTACTTTTCTTGTCATATAATAGTACCCTTTCATAGTACCTCAACAAAATGTCAAAATGTTGTAGGTGTAGAAAAGGGTTGAATGTGACAAAATAATTTGAATAGGCTGTTATATCATGAGAGAGAGAGACAGAGATTGGTGGAGAGCAGCTCTCCAAGGAAACCAATGACCTTCCCAAACACTTCACGTTTGCTCCTGCTGGCTGCGCATGTGTTGGCTTCAACTTGTGTAACAATCAGTTATTTAAACTTTGTGAACAACATTTTATCCAATCCTATGTAATTTAACCTGTCACTCTTTCTCATACAGACTGTGTCCCCACATGCTGAAGCTGTGCAACAGACAGATCCAGCATTGCAGTACGAATATCTGAATATTGTATCATTTAAATATGTGAATATCAGCAAGAAGGTTGTTGAAAGACTGCACCAAGGTCTGAAAATGGTAAAACTCTCAACTTTAAATGTTCCCAGTTACAGACAAATAAAACAAAATGGAGCACAATCAAGTTGTTGTGAAATGTTTTCAGTTTTAAAAAAATCCACAATGGGCCTTTTCTGCCACCAGATGATTCTGTGGTGAGATGCCATTCTCATGCATGGCTTATTATCATGTTAACGCCATCTCATATTTATATTCTGAGATTTAACATTCACACTCACAGAAAGGGAGTGGGAGGTTGGGGCTGGAGTTAATGTAGCCCAGATGTGGAGCCCGAAAGGGGTTGAGAGAGTTTGGTTACAAAACTGCTTTTTACCACTGCCCCTTGCTCCACCCAGCACCTGTGTGTGTGTGTGTGTGTGTGTGTGTGTGTGTGTGTGTGTGTGTGTGTGTGTGTTACATAAGCAGCTGATTGCAAGTCGCTGCCTGTCTTGTCTCTTAACAAAGGGAGCTCTGATGGTTCCATCAATATGTTTTGCAAATGAAGAATCCATGGCCAGCACCATTAAATTACTTAATGTAAATTATACACATTCTTATACAAAGTGATGGGTTTAGGGGAGATTTATGCAGCATTTAACATCTATCAAGATGATACAGTTCAGCCAACTCTTCTTCTCACTGTGTTGTTGCACAAAACTGAAAAGAGTGAAAGGCATCTCTGTTCCATTGCTCAAGTTTTATGAACTATTAACACTGAAAATGAGCTGCAATGAACAATCCAATCATTGTATGCAACACTGGCAGAGCTTTTTATGAGAAATAGTAAACAGGTTTTTACTGTGGAGTTCTTAAATATCACTGCCTCAGCACTGCTGGAAATGTATTATGCTGCAAGAGAATGCATATTTAGTACAATTGATTTATTATATCTAGTAAGTTCTCATTTCTATCTTATTTCAAGTGAAGTATATTGGCTCATAGAGTGATTTTGAGCTGTTTTTCCAGGATGCTAAAGTTTTTCAAAAGGGCCTGTAATCTCGTCTTTCTTATTGTGTATGTAGTGTGTCTTTTTGGGGAGCTTCCTTGTGCCATATGGTGAAGAAATGTGCATTCTTACCAAATAGCTGTTTTGATAGTCCAGGCATGCAAGAGCATTTGTGATGGAGGAGGGAGAAGGGGAGGGGTGTTAAAAGAACCCTATTATGTACCCACTCTCCCTTTTATTTTTTTTCCTTCCCTCCTCACCTCCCCCTCTTCCATCTACACGTGCCAGTTGTGTAACAGCATTGATTTGCATACCAGTGGGAGAAGGCCCGAGAGTTTTTGTAACGCACAAGCTAGCTGTAGGAGGCAGGGATGGAGGAGGAGACAGAAGGAGATGGAGGGGGTGGGGAGCAAGACTCTGCAGGATATAAGGAGCCTCCACTTGCCTCTTTGTCCTCACCTCGTCCTGATCCTTCACTCACTGCTGGAGAAGCTCAGAACATAAAGGAGAAGCCATGAGCAACACACTGCTGAGCATGCTGGCCGCCCTGATGTGCACCCTGGCCGCCTGTGCCGACATCACGCCTGTAAAAGACTTCGACCTGGAGAAGGTAAGAGAGAGGCAGAAGTATTACTACTGCAAGGCATCCTGAGAGAGAGAGTAAGAAAGAGTTGCTAGTATATCTGTGGTTGGATGACATGTTTAATGCAATAGAACAAACTTTACTTTGAAGAATAGTTTATATATGGAAGATAGGAGTGGTCTAATGTATGTGCTGCAGTTTAGATAACTCTCACCCTTTATTTCCCCCTTTCTGTCTTTCTTTTAGATGACAGGCAAGTGGTTCATTGTTGGCTTTGCCACCAATGCTGAGTGGTTTGTGAGCCACAAGGCAGGGATGAAGGTGGGCACTGCCATGTTAGTGCCAACAGCTGGAGGAGACATGGACATCTTTTATGCCAACCTGAAGTGAGTGATTAATATGTTATTAGACCTTCAAATCAAAACCTCCTGACGCTTCTCCTGTAGAAAAAAAAAGTGATAAATAAACTGACCTGGTTCTCTTTGTCTCTGTTTTAGTGATGATGGTACCTGCTGGAGAATGACTCACCTTGCTAAGAAAACTGACACTCCTGGACAGTTCACCTTCCACAGCCAGAGTGAGCAGAGCATGCACAAACACTAACACACATGACCCACACACAAAGATTCAACAGCATGACCTGTCTATTTCTGCTTTCATCAGTTTGGAACAATGACAATGACATGCGCATTGTTGAGGTTGTGTACGATGACTACGCTTTGGTCCACACTATCAAGACAAAGGACGGAGTATCTGAGGTCCTCAACAAGCTTTACAGTAAGTCTGGATCCCCCCTGTGGGAAAGCATTGTTTGTTCAGAATTTGGTCAAAAGTTAAAGCAACCAATTCTGTGTTTGCAGGTCGCACTCCTGAAGCCAGTGTCACCCTGCAGCAGAAGTTTACCCAGATCTCCCTTGAGACTGGCGTCCTCCCAGACAACATTGTCATCTTGCCTAAGAACGGTATGTCATTAACACGGAAAACCGACACCTTAATACAAATACATTTGTTTCTGAAATGGTTCAGACCTTTGCTCACTGGCCTCCTCATGTGTGTTTTTACAGCTGAGTGTCCCGAGGTCTGAAAAGTCCCCTGCCTAGCTCCATCCTTCATCTGTTGCTCTCTGAAGACCCAGGCTTCCATCTCGTCTCATGAGTCTTCTTTTAACCCCCTCACTGTGATCTCTGCAGTATCACAAAGCTGCACCCGAGACAATGAAACCCAAGCATTTTACTGCAATCCCTGCTGCGTACCAAAGACCAATCCTGATCCTAACTCAGACCTCATTCTTGCTAACTCACACATTAACTGTGGCATCAGAGTGGAACAACAAAGGGCTGATAGTGAGACAAAGGGAAGGGATACATGAGACTGTGAAAGCTGTTTACTTTTTGTACAAGCATGCCTTTTGGAACTGCTGATTTTCCTTTGTAGTGTTTTATCTTTTGTTGAAATAAACTCAAACCCAATAAAAAAATATAAATAAATGTTTCAGCGTTCAGAATGACTCATTTTTGGTACAAAAACAGCATCAGAAATTCAAGTCTGTGAAAGTTAGATCAATACTGTAAAGTACGACACCCACTGCCCCCTACTGGTTGATTAACAGCCACAAAACTAGATCATACTGGGTTGAAAAACACATGAGGCTCAGAAAAGATGATGGGTAAACACAATGAAATGTTTTTTGAGAAATACAAACTGACTATAGGGATACTAAAGTACTAGTATTGGAGTAAGTACTTACAGAGTAAGTACAGAGTAAGTACACTGTATTTACAGAGTAAGTACCCAAATGCTGTTTTTCTTAAACCATGTTTGAAAGAAGACCACAAGGGGGCAGCCTATGACCTGTCTCAGACAGACCCTCACATTAAATTGGAAAGATCATCATAAAATAAAGCCAATAACAAAGTAAAAGTGTAAAGCCTGAAAACACAAAAATGAGCAGTTAATATAAGTATTAAAATGTGTTTAAAAAATAAGCAATTTCCACTGGATTTATTATTCACATTTATTTATGTTATTTATTTATAAATATGATTATTTATGGGGTCGAGAGATAGAATAGCAGAAAATTATTGGAATTCCTCTCAGCATGTGATAAGTGGAGCAAGGGCTGACTCTAAATCCAGCCTGTTTAACTAAAATTGCTTTATAAAGTGACCCATTAGAGAATCTGTAATAAAGGGTGACTGTTCTAAGAATAAAGTCGAACTTCTGATATCAGATTGGGGGGGGTGCTGTTCGGGTGAAATAAAGAGGAGTGGTAACATGTGGCTGTAGGTCAGGAGTCAGATTCAAAGGCCTGATGTCATGATTATTACATGGTATAAGACCCCGGATGTCCCGTGAATGTCTTTTACCTCTTGTGTGACATGTGCTTCATAATGCTGTGAGTGTGAGGACGCCTATGTGTCAACATGAAAGTGATGCATAGAAAAAGACTGATATTAAAGATCAAACACTCTTTATTGAACTCAATAGAACTGAACGCAAAACACATGGGTTATGGTTCTGTCTGTTGGAGCTGATAATCCATTATCATCGTCGCTTTGCTCAAACCACATATTATGGGTGTGTGTGCGTGTTTATGTATAGTCTGAGTAATATAATTATTAAAAAATGGAAAGTCACTCGTTTGCCTTCATGGATGTGATGTGTGGACGGAGAAAGTCTTCTTTGAGGCCGAAGTAGAAGGCAGGCTGAGTTCACCAGCTGTCCTAATGTCTATGATAAAGTGATCTACAGTTATCACTCAACCATGAGGCGACGATGATGTAACCTACAAAATCATTCATGTAACAGGGTGCCATGGCGGCAGTTTAACCAAACACACACACAAAAAGCAAATTCACAACGAAATAACAAAGTTGGCAGCTGGTTTCAACTGTGACACACATTCTGTAAATGCTACTCTGTAAATGTAAGGTATATGCTCTGTAAATGTAAGATAAACATAAGCAACAATGACAGGAAAAAGTACATGTTAGAAAATATATATTGTACATCTCTTTTGAGCGATGTTGGACAACAGTGGCACTGTTAGAGTTAAGCTCAATTCAGTGTTGGCAAAGCAGCAGCCTCCTCATTTTGAACACGTTCTTGTAATTGAACGAACAAACTTGACTCATGCTCTATCAAACATGCATGTTTGCGTGTATGTGTGTGCGTGCGTCACAGAGCGTAGGTGTAAACCTCTTGTGTATTGTATAGCGTGCAGCTCTCCTATACATCAGTGTAGCTGCTCCTGCTGCATAAGAACCTACACTGCTGTGCTTGAAAAAGTCAGATTTTTTTGTAGGATTTGAGAGAAATTTACTGGATGTTTTCATTCTGAATTGATAATCAAAGTTTGACTGAGAGTCATGGGTAATTGAACACAGCACCACTCAAATCAGGAAACATAAAAACACCTGAAAGCTCTGAGAATTCGTGCAGCAGCAGTCAAGTTTTTGTCCGAGGCAAGGCGACATGGCTCAACACCTTGAAGGCACAACAGATTAGTAAGCCAATTATCATCTTATCCTCTCCTAGATCTAAATCTAGATTAATTTTTTAATTCTGTGCTGCTTTGACCACATAATGCATGGAGTTTAGTGCATCAATACAACTCGTTAAGTGTCAGGCAAGTTGTTTGATCTGTCTTTTCTGGCACTGTTTTTGTCAAATATAACAAATCCTATTCCTCAGACCTACACATATACGCACAGATGCATGCACCCACTGTAAACCCACCGCCCAATGTCAGTCTAAGATGTAAAAATATTGAGAAAATTCCTTAAACTCAAAGTCAAACATTTTATGCAAAAATCGGAGCCGGTCGGTAAATGACATAAGACTCAAGTGTTTGGCAAAGAAACCAACCGACTGCTCCAGTCCGAATGAGTAAAAGCTCTCGGTTTCACCCATTCCAAATGAAAAGAAAGCTGCCGTGCTGAGCTAAACCAACCATGATGAGTTTCATGATTTCCCATCATGCTCTGAGAATCCCCTTCTCTGCCCTTCCTCAGAAAGGAATGTCCCATACAATCGAATGTCATAAGATTTAAACATAAAACTCTATATTTCATACATATATAATGTAATGGACAGACTTATGATATCAGTGTAATATAGATCTGAAATTTCTCATTAATGCTTATGTATTGGACTCTGAATAAATCTTTTGAGAAAAAGAAAAAAATAACACAAAACATTGTATTTACAAAGTGACTTTTGGCATCCATATTTAACTCTATATTACCACAGTATAGGTGGCATGTCCTTTGACAGATATGAGTGTTGACAGACTGGTTCAACCACAGCCTGATAAATAAAAGAAAATGGGTTTGGCATGTTGATTTGATCATTTTTGATACATTTTTGTTAAAAAATAAAATCAAAATGCAACAGAGACTGGCAATAAATCTGTGCTATCACACGACCCAGTAAGTATAATTATTGGTCATAATACAGTATTCAAAGGACTCCTGAAAACTCCCAAGCACGATACAAAGAAGGACAAGCCGGTTAGTATATACATGTACAGTCTCTTACAGCCGTGCTCCGCTGCATAACTGTCCCTCTTCTCTTTCTAATACTCTGGATATATAAAAAACAAACAAACAAACAAACAAACAAAAAAGATTTCTGTACACGTCTTTCCCACATCACCGCCCTCTCTGGGGGATTATTGTCCTATTGAACGGCCTTTCCTTCATCTCTCCTGTGATTGGTCATTGAATTAAACCTCCTCCGTCTCTGTGGCAACTGGGTGGGTCTGACGAATCACTTCCTCTCTCAGAGTCCCGTCTTTGGCTGTTAGATGAACCACTCCTTCTTTGATTCGTCGATGGTTTCAGGGTTGTCGGTGCCGATGATGGCCGTGTCCGCTGATTCTCCGGTGGACTCCCCGCTGCTCTTGGCCTCGTTGGTGTGGTAGGTGCCTTTGTGACGGAACATGTAGCGGATCAGGAACACCAGAGTACATAAGATGGTGAAGATCACCACCGCGATGATCCCTGCAGAGGACACAGACATCATGTACACCAAAACAAGCGTTACTGTGTATTTTCAATCACCGCTACTGCTTCAACTAACTGACCAACTTTGGAGCAAGGTTGCAGTGTAGAGCTGAGACAGGTAGTTGATCAACCGATTAGTCGAGTGACAGAAAATACATCAGATTAATCATTTTTCAAAACGTCAAACTTCCCCTGGTTCCATCTTCTCAAATGTGAGAATCTGTTGCTTTTCTTTGACAGTAAACTGAATATTTTGGTTTTTAGACTGTTGGTCGGACAAAAACAATCCATATTTAGTTTCTATTTTAGTGGTGTCAGTGATGTCCCTTGTTGGATATTGACTGACCTGTAGTTAGCCGTGTTTAACTTTTCAGTATTTAGTTAGTGGTATTTCACAAGGAAGTGTGGAATAAAACACCACTTCCCAACAATGACATGACAGTGATATGTATATCTATGTTATAATGTATAATCTATGTTTTTTTTATAGTGACATTACTGAGAAACAGGAAAGGTGGGGAGACGGAAGGGTTGTTAAATGTAATATAAATTCACCTCTCAACACCTCAAATGCAAATCTGTCAACAGCTGCTTTCATAAGTGACTTTTTTTTTTTTTTACCTCCAATGATGGCTGAGTCTCTGTTGACTCCATCAGGAATCACTCTCTCCTCATTGAAGGGGAACTCTGCATCTGTACAGCAAGAAGAAGGAACAATTCAAGCCATACATCCACACATAAATAGATTAAAAAGACGTTTTATATTCATCCTAGTAATATAACTAACTTGAATAGCTACACTGGACCAATTTGTGCACATGAAAATACCAAACAAAATACCAAAGTGCTTTTCAAGGTCAGTAAAATACAAACATGTCACAGTCCTGCTTGCAGCAACACAAAAATAGAACCCATGTTTTTCAGCAGTAAAAAGTCACAAGGAATAATGTCATGCATAACTTGCTGTGCTGTATTATAACTACAAAGTGTTGCTTTTCAACACCGAAGCAAATACAGAACGCACTGTAATGTGTAGCACTAATGGAGGAGGACAGACACAGCGCTTGGTTTCTTCTATTTTGGCTCCAGCTTCACTGCATACATACATCAGACAGTCAACTGGATGGATACTCCAGTGCTAAGCATCCTTAGGGGATGGCTAGTGGAGTTTATTTATTGCTGTATTGTTTCACGTATTTCATTAAAGATCCACAGCAGGTTAAGAAGTTAATAACAGCTGCTGCTTCTGCCTGTCCACCATAATTCTCTGTCAGCAGCAATCATCTAATTGCTCTGATTCTACCTGAATAGACAGAAGTGCAGGGAAAATGAGTGGAGTGAGAGATGAGAGGTTTAGATGAACGGAGGAGGTGGCGGGTGATAAAAGGAAGATGTAAAAAGAGAACCAAGATACTGTTGAGATCTCCAATAACAGTTTTTTAATTTGTCCATTTTGTCTGTAATTCTTATATAGGAACACACACAAACACGCATGTAAAAGCATGGATTGAACTGCAGACAATCAAACCTCACTGCACACAACAACCTGCATAGACGCACGCACTCACACAGACTGCTTCAGCCTGGAATGAGCTATCTGCTATTTCTGCTGCTGACTGCATATTTCTCCAGGGAAGTAAAGAGCATGAGTAAGACAGAGAAGAGGTGGCTGAGAGGGGAAAGGGGGATGAAAATGGGAAGAAATAGAGGGGAGGAGAGTATACAGACTCATTACAGTCTGTCAGCTGCCTGGATGTGCTCAGATATAATGTCAAGAATTAAAAACTTAAAATAAAAAAACAGGAAGCTAACTGAAAAAAAACACATTCAAAAAAATCAATGAGAAGACAGACAATGATCATTGTAAATGAGGGACTGAGGGAGGGCTGGATGAATTATAGATTAGATCTATCTATAGAAACCGTAAAGCAGGATAAATACTAATCCTTTCTGTAGAAGACTGGTGGAGGGCTGACTGTGAGTTTGGACCTGGAGTCCAGATCGATGGACTGAATCGATCTCAGATAGGTCAACGTTCCCAAAGGCACAGTTGGCACCAAGCCTGAGGAAAAAGGCTGCATCTACTCCGAAATACTACACACTGGTGTTGAATGCAAAATTAGACACAAGAGTACTGAGGCCTGTGTGTGTCTGTGTGTGTGTGCTTACATGGACATGTAAGCGTAGGTAGTTGTAGAGGTAGGTAGAGTATGGAAGTATGGAAGGGATCAATTACAGAGCTAGTATTCACACACGTGCATTATAATGGGTGTCTCTAAATGTGCCACCTGGAGATGATTCAAAACAGAAACAGTAACACATGTCATTTGCAAATGTCATGTGTGTGTTGCTACTGTAGGAAGTTATTACTCATTACTAAATCACTTCTCATAGACTGAAAACAGCATCTTAAGGATATTTGGAGTAATCCTCACCTGTGTTGTCCAGATGCCAGGGATCTGTTGCAGCAGACATCGGTGGGATGGTGAGAGGTGACGCCCCACAGTTGGACTCCACCAGTTTTCCCTGGTAAGACACCGGCAAGGCAGCTGCAGGTTGTCTGTCTGGCTGAGTGGCTGTCGGTGTGGCCTGGGCCTGCGCAACGGTTCTCAGCGCAGACTTGAGGGGGGCGACTCCGTTGAACTGTACCCGCGACAGACACCCGACAAAGCCTGGGGTGTTGTAACGCTCGATGAGAACTGGGTCTATGTGTCCAGTTTCTGTACAAAGACACAGAGTTGGAGAGAAGCTGGGATGATTGGACTGTTTTTAATGGACTGTCAAACCAGCCTAATGTGATGTTAACTTACGTGGAACCATGCCCATACATTTAATTGGTATCGAGAGAAAGTGGGCGTGAGAGAGAGCAAGGAGAAAGCAGGGATCTCGAGCACTGACCACAGCAGTTTTTAAAAAGAAAGCATCAGCACTGATTATCCAAAACACACCAAAAAGAAGAACACACACACAACATACTTTCCCTGAATGCTCAAAATCCTATGTACACTTTTAGTGAACACACACTCACAAACTTAAACTCTAGTAGGCACAAATGTTGCTGATGCACAGACACAGTAAACCAAATGGAAAACACCCACGGAGAATATGAATCTACACAAATGAGGAAGAGATATGAGGAGAAGGGAGAAAGCAGAGGAGGAACGTACACTGACATTGACCTCTAATGTCAAATTATAAGATGAATAATGAATTAACAACCCCCCCCCCCCGCTATCACAGTCTCTCTGTCTCTCTCTTTCTCTCAGTGAATTTATTCACAGATGCCCGAGCAACACAGAATGTGGATTTTATAGGTTTCTAAAGCAGAAAGCAGCAATGGGAGTTTCAGTCTCTATGGCACACAGAGAGGCAAACAAGATGTTTGCTTGATATTTGATATAATCACAACATGTTGCTCATGCTACGAGTCTTCATCATGCCTCTGTGTGTCCACAAGGATGACAAAAGTCCACATGAGGTTTTATTTCATTCTCTACTTGTCCACCCTGTACAAACATCCTGCTGACGTTTGTGCCTCAGGCTGTCATGCTCAAACCCAGACTGATGCTCCTATGTTTTCATCAGCTGTTGTAAGCTAACACCAATGTGAAGTGACAGAAATAGAAAACAGCTGTGTTAATAATAATAACAAAAGTTGTTTGTCCCTACACTTTCCTCTCTTGTTTAAACACATTTTGGTTGTAGATTTGCTGCCTGGGTTTGACCGAATTGAGGTCTCTGCCTAAACAGGTTTGTTACTTTCTTTCCCCTGATGTGTCTTGCTGTCCGCCGTGCTAACACTTCACAGAATTACCTAAGGGCCACTTATTGCCATGGCAATCCAGACTGTTGTGCACTTTTCCATCTGTGTCACAGTTTCTCTCTCTCCTTTGATTTTCATCGCTCTTTATTTTTCAAAGAGAATTACTTCAACACACACACACACACACACACACACACACACACACACACACACACACACACACACACACACACACACACACACAGGCTCACACATAAACCAACACCTGAACTGCAGCTGTCCCACTGAGCTCAGTTCAGCTGGTGCTATGTCCCTGTTCAATCTGTGGATTATATAGGCTGTTTGTAGATTACACAAAGCATCATTTCCAGAGTTGACAAATACAGATTTTTACTGACAGTTATTTGGAGCTGAAAAGTGACTGGAGAGTTGTTTTGTCCTCTCAGACCTCATTTGGCCGGGGGGTATTTATTAAAAACAACCTAAAAGTGTTAACGCAGTATCATTCAGTGCATTCGAACATTGTTTGTCTAATGAAGGCTCACATTAATGGTCACATCAATCATCAGAAATGCTGCTTGGTGCCTTTAATCATTAACGCTTTCTACATCTTTGAATAAATACAGTTAAAAGGTGATTATGATTCTCCTTGAACCTACAGTTCAGTAAAAACATGAACGCTGCATAAAACAAACATCCTCAGACATGCTCCACTCCAGCACAAACCTGGATGGATTTCAAAAACAGCCAAACGATTTGCAGAGCTGCAAAATATCTTATTCTTTCACATGAACTCTGGCTACACATGCAGACAGGGCTAGCCTTTCATTTTTACATGCATGGCTGGCTCTGCTGCTACACGACAGCGCCACACCCAGAAGGAACTGCTGTTTGGACAATCCTGCAGCAAAATATGAACAAGGGATGACTAACTAGAGTACTGCTCTGTGTGTATGTGTGTGTGTTTATTTAATGAATCATGTTATGTTATATGATGGGGTTCTGAGTATCTGGACATGGCTTATAATGCAATTCTCTGTCTTTATTCCATTTTGATGGGTCCAAAACAAGTGTGTGTGTGTGTGTGTGTGTGTTTGTGTGTGTGTGTTTGTACAATATGGATTGTGCTGCCAGGAATAGATCTCAGCGGTATCGGAGTCTTCTACATATTCATCATCCTGACCAGACCTCCTTCTGACGCTTGAATTATGTGTATACTGTATACTGTATCTGAGTATGCGTGTGTGTTGGAAACAGTCATTTGATACAGGCTCTGCAGTTTCCATGCAGTACATCGTTAATATTCAGGATGAGGTGCTAATGCTGTTCGTATACGTGCACGAACTGAACTGTGGCTCAGCACCACCCGTCTGATGAGGCACTGGTCAGCCCCCTTTTTGCAGGAACAGAGACAATCAATCACTTCACACCTTGAAAACAGTGTGGATGGTGTGCATGTGTATGAATTTGCATATGTGTGGGGGTGTGCAGAATAGGTGGCGAGACAGACACGCACAGGCGCAGCAGGTAAAGAAGTGCCTTGCAGCGTTACAGTAAGGACAGTGAGCAGAATACTGATAACGACAGCCGTATGAATGCAGAATATGAATATGAATACAAGTCCTCTCTCTTCTCTATGCCTGAACATGTGTTGATCACTGCAGAGGCCTGTGTGTGAATACTAATAGGCTCTCTGTTGGGAGTAGAACAGGCTGCTCTGCATACAATGTTGGTTAGGAGTAAATAGCCTTAAATAAAAATAATTCCTTGTTTCTGATTCTCTGGGGCCAGCGATTTCACGAGGGAGTGTTCCTTAAAAAGCAACACGTTTCCAGTTAATATAACACAATGTTACCCATAAACAACACACATTTAATATGAACTGAAAGGAAGAAAGAAGAAAGAAGGGAAGTAACGTGAATAGCTTAAAATATAATGCAATCAAATATAACCAAAACACAAACAGGGGCCTATAAAATGACCAATCAACACTTCTCTAATGCAGTCTCAAAAACAATTATAACCATTATAAGCTTTCCCTGATAGGTTCTTGCTAACAGAGCTATATATTTTACACCTATTATGAATATTTTGTTCATCCCCTGTACTTAACACCATAATACCAAATAATATATGAACATTAACAAGTAATATCAGCCTGTCAGAGCCTGTCACCACACACTGATCCTTAAGGCTTGTAATCCCTTACTTTGTGCACCCTGGTGGCTTCTAAAGGGGCTTTCCAGGCTAATCAATAAAACATTTGCAGATACACACTCAAACCAACAGCCCAACACACACTAATCATGATTTGAAACGAGCAGAGGCTGCTCTGTTTGGCTTGAGATGGCGATAATGAAATGTACCATCACACATGATTGCAACTAGGTCCTACTGGACACCATATGTGACCCCTCACATACACAACTCTACAAAACTAACACACACACACACACACACCCCCTGTCACAACAGCGACAAGGTCAGCATGTTGATCAGAGGATTGCACCATCTCATGGTGGGTCACCAGGGTGGCCAATGACATCACGTGAATAATTCAAAAGGTGAGGCAGCACCTACAGCTGTGAGGAGAGGGCTGGAGTGAGGAGAATGGGTCAGGGTGTGTTTTGGGGTGGGGTGTGTGGGGGGAGGGGAATTGTACGAGGTGCAGAAAAATAAAAGAAGTGGGATGGAAAAAAAAAAGAAGGCAGGATGGAGAGATGGAGGGTATGTCTGCCTCTCCAGAAAGGGCTGGTGGTGAGGGGAAATGTAAGAGATATGAGAGGACGAGGAAGAGGAGGAGGAAAGAGAGAGAAGAGTGTCTCTGGTGTGTGTGCGTATCTGGGTGGAAAAAAAAAGAGAAAAGTGGGAAAGAAATGGGGGTACAAGAAGGGTGCTCAAATGGAGGGGTAGGGGAGGAGAGATCAAACACAGTTGCCATGGCAACAAATGGAAGCTGACGCAGGGGTGACAGAGAAGGGGGGGGGGGATTAATGAACGTATAATTCATTTGAGACATATCAAAAGAATATTATCTTATTATATTATGAATTCACCCACCACACCCAGTACTACATAAGCAAATATATAACAAATATGTTGCCAGTCAGGGCTGAAGTACCACAGAGAGGGACAGACAGACAGAGAGAGAGATAGATAAAAATAAAAACATGAGAGAAAGCTGTAGAAATGCACTATAAAAGAAATAAATACACAAAGAAAGAGTGAGAAACAAAAGAATGTTTGAGAAATAGTGACCTACAGATACAAAAAGACATATTCTCAATGCTCAATATTCTATTTTACATATTTATTGTTAAAAGAATGACATCCTTTTAACTATTTCTTCTTGAAGGATGTTGATATTCATGTTTTTTCTTGGTGACAATATCTTCTATACTTACATCTAAAGCAAAGTTTGATAATAAAGCCAAATACTACACATTGACCACCACTTTTGTTCTTTGAATTTTGGACCTTGTGCACTTCAGTATTTGGTTGTAAGTGCCGTAAACAGCTGGTGTGAATGTCAAAAAAACAATATGGAGGTGAACCAAATTGATATGAAGTGCAATGAAGAGTCGTGTAAAGAGAGGAGTGAGGTGTGGAGAAACAGAGAGTGATGGATTAAGAAAACAACCGTGAGGGAGGTAGAGGTGGAGAGAAATGACAGAGAAAAGCAGATGAAGGAGAAGGGAGATAAGAGCTGAAGTAGATGTATGACTAGTTAGTTTTAGACATGGAAAATACACCTGTGATTGCAACACCCTCCCACAGGTGTATTCATCAATGCCACATCTAGCATCCTCCTCAACCAGGATGTCAGGTTGTAAAGACGCCAGGCCAAGAAACATAGATATAACAGAGACGCAGCAACAACCAGACCGGTAAAATAATTAATATCACACTCTCTGTGATGGCTCATTTTTCCTTTTTTCCTTTTCCTCAGACACACACCAGGGTTCTGTGTAATTTACCTGCAATCCGATTAATTCAGGGGGTGGATTGCCTTTAAAATTCAAAAGCATCACACGTTTGGCTTCATTTCAATCTACGAGGAAATCATGAAAAAGAAAAAAGGTTATATTTCTCATGTTTAACTGCAAATCTAATTTACATTTAGAATAACAGAGACTGACAGGCTTTGGCACACTCATGCATGTGCAAGAACACATACAAATGAAAGACACACAAGTATATACACACACACACACACACACACATGCATACAACTGTAGTTACCTATGTGGAGTTTGCGTCAGTGTCTGTATACAGTTTGTGAGGCAAACCAGCTTCCTCTCTCGTCTTCTTTCACCCGTTTCTTCCTCTCTGCTATGAGGATCTCCACGGTACCACACTGGCAAGCACCTCTCTCTCTCTCTCTCTCTGCCTCTACCTCCCTCTACCCCTCTCTTTCTCTCTCTGCAGTGCAGTCCCACCCCCACTCCGACACAGCAGCTGGAGAAAACCTGGATCCTGGACCCACACTGCCATGGATCTGGACTCAGCAGCATAAAGTCCAACTAGTGGTGATAGCCAGGGAGGATGGCATGATGTCATCCTTACACACACACACAAAGCAGTGACCACGTACAGGTACATCCATCTCGATTGAAAGGCACACTGAGATTATAGAGATTATAGAATTAGCATACATATATACAAAGCTGGGAGATAGATAAGAGAAAAAACGACTCCATGTTATCAGCCTCATCTAACATCAGGGTCCATCAGCGCTTTAATCAGAATCAGAATGTCTGCCCAAAGGTCGCAACACAAAAGACAGGCATTGGGACCAGTGGCTGCCTGGAAGGGAGGAAATTGATTGAACTTCATCATGGCATGCTTCGGAAAACAGTCAGGGAAGTAAAGGACGCGATTTGTACTTAGTTATAAAGAATCAACAGACTCAGCTCTACAATTAATACAGTAGCTGAGTGCTGAATCCTCAAAAACAGAACCCCCCAAAAACACCATCAGCAGGACAGCAGCCCAATGGAATGATTTATTAATGCACTGATGTTTAAAGCAAGCGTCCCCCTCAGCGTGCAAAGCAGCATCTGCTGATAGTTGATGAAGAAGGGTGAAATGTCTGTGAATTAATAAGCTGTTTAATTGGAGTGCCGTCCTGCTGATCTTTTTTTAATTTTTATTAATTAGCTAAACAGGCAAAAACTGCAGGTATGGTCCTTTGACCAACTATACGTTGACCATCCACACTATACACTGTATTTCAAACATGCTCACGTTCAGTTCAATAGGTTTCTGTGTGCACATATAAGGTGTTATTTAAATGTGTTTATTAAAAGGTCTTACATTTTACAAATTAAACAACATATATACAGGCAAATTAGCTTATTTGAGGGATTAGAGGGAATTTTTTCATGCACCTTTCTATATATATTTTTACCCATGAAGACAACCTTGAGCTCCATCCCTATATCCACAAATACATACACATAAAAGCACAGTCTGCTTACTTTTCTGCACCCCAAGTTAAATATGCCAATGTTTAAATAAATGTTAAAACCAAACAGCAAAACAAAAAACATCTGTATATTAATAACAGCTGTGCTCCTTAAAATAAAAATCTCTTTTTTACAGATTTACACTGAGCCTGATTTTTCATGTGACAATGTTGACGTTATCTTGATCTGCAAGGCGACATATTGACAGATGGCTCAGCAGAGAGGGATAAATTGTTGAGTAGACAGATCCTAGATATGATGATATGACAGTGATGATAGGCATTGCTTGCAAGAATTCACTTGCACAGGCAGATGGTTGAGAGCCATGATATGGTAAAAATCTTCCCTCAAGTTTGTGTGTACGCCCATATGAATGTGTATGTACTTGCAGTTTTCACATTAATACTGATACTACTAATAAACCTTATTTATAGGGCAGTTTTCTTCAAGTTTACAAAACACACAAAATATGATGATCTTGGGGAGTCAATGTGTGTTTGAAGTGAAAGAAAAGGCCCAATTCTGAATGCAAATAACACTCATTATGCCTCAAAGTTTCTTAGAATAAAGCCATTACACCTTGAAATGGCAGCATGACTTAAAACCTGTGTAAAATAATTGGCAGCACCCACAGGGAGCGATGTGTTAAATGTGTGTGGACAGAGTTAACAGGACAAGAGAGGCTAGGGGAATAAAAAAAAAATAGATGAGAGAAATCAGAATTTCAGTGTGGTACTGATGTACATGTCCTTTACGAGCACCCTCAGGGCTACAATCATCTGTCTCTAATAACACTTTCACAGTGTCACTATTTCTCTCGCTCTCTCTCTGCCTTTGGCTCTGAATCTATTCCCTTAGACACAATCACATACAGTGCACACACACACACACACACACACACACTCACAGACAGATTTGTGGCACTGAAGACTGGGTTGGGAACGTGCCTGCTGCTCTGGCTAATATATGACTCATCGACCCCATTTATTCCACCGAGATGCAGAGATCTAGGGAGGACAGAGCCATGTGCAATACATCAACCCACCCACCAACACACACAAGCACACACACACACACACACACACGGATGCTCGATGGAAGGACAGACATGCACACTTACATCCTAACCCTATATGAATAAATATGCTGTTGTTAAGCGCTGATGTAAGTATACAGTAACACACACTGCATACTGTTACATTAAGCATCAGGATACAGCAGTTTCTGCAGCATGTGCTGATTCATCCCTGTGTTTCATGATCAATACCACTTTAATGCAATTACCCTTGGCAGCAAACACAGATCTCATGACCCTGAACCTGAGATATCCACACCGACAGCTACAACAAACTGAACTGTCAACATTATACAAACACAATTAAGTAGGCATCGGTTTTGTTCTCAAAAACCAGAGTGACACTGGGCTGACCACAGCAATGTAGCACTGCAGGTTTGAGCAGTGTGGTAGTACTTCACCTGAGTCTGCATTAGAAGTGCTGGGCAGGTGTATTAGCCGGGGCTGCAGCTATCAATTCTTTCAATTATCGATTAATGTGACAATTATTTTCTCAGTTAATCGTTTGATCTACAAAATGTCAAAAACATTTGTGAAAAATGCCAGTCACAATTTCTCAGAGCCTAAGGTGACATCATCAAATTGCTTGTTTTTAAAGAATATCAACTTACAATAATATAAAACAGAAAAAGGCAGCAAATGATCACATTGGAGGAGCTAGAAGTACGGCATGTTTGGCATATTTCTCTAAAAGATGACTTTAAACAACTGATTGATTATCAGCATAGTTGCTGATTAATCGATTAAGCACTTCAGCTTTGATATTAACTATTACCATTATGATATGCAGCATCAGGTCTTATACCTGCAGTACAGTATTGTTTACCTAACAGGTGATAAGCTTGGAATTTATGAGCAAAATCTCAACACAGAAATTGTTTTGGAAGTCCAGAGCATGCATAAGAGATTAGCAGGTTACGGTTGCAATCATCTTCATGATTAGGAAATACTTTGCTTGGGTCAACTGAATTAAAGGTGTATTATATGATGGAAATGATTATTCTCTGCTTAGGATCAAGCTCAAGGAGAGTTGGTAGTGGATTTCAGGAAGAACGCAGCCCCCACCCACATCCATCATCCTGAGTGACTCTCCAGTCAGCACTGTGGAGTCCTTCTGCTTCCTGGGCACCACCATCAGCCAGGACCTTAAGTGGGAGCATCAGCACATCAGCTCCCTCACCAAGAAAGCCCAACAGAGGATGTACTCCCTGCGGCAGCTGAAGAAATTCAAACTGCCAAAGACAATGATGGCGCACTTCTACACCGCCATCATTGAGTCCATCCTCACCTCCTCCATCACCATCTGGTACACTGCTCCCACTGCCAAAGGGCAGACTGCAGCGTATCATTGGCTCTGCAGAGAAGGTGATTGGCTGCAATCTGTCTTCCCTCGAGGACCTGAATGCCACCAGGACCCTGAGGCGCACAGGTCCTCCTTTATTTTATATTTCTTCACATTTCTTTATTGCTAAATTCTCTATTTTACATTTGTATTCTTGACTTGCTTTTTTACAGTACTTGCATTTTAGTGGTTTTATTTTGTATATCTGTATATATTTTTATTTTTCTCTACTATGCTTATTTGTGCACCAATACACCAAAGCAAATTCCTTGTATGTGTAAACCTACTTGGCAATAAATCCGATTCTGATTCTGAGGAGGACGAATAGGAAAATAAGGGAACTACTTCTCAACACAGTGTCTAATGTGGAAGAAACAAAATCAGTGTGAGCTAAGTAGGCTAAATTAGTTGCACTTAATGAAAATCTTACATTAATGAGGAGGTTGTTTATGGTATTTATACACTTTGTGGCCAACAGACAAAATGTAGAATCAGTCCTTGTGAGCAGATGTAGATAGACAAGTAACACGTACAGAGTTGTTATTTAAAGAGTTAGTTAATAGCAAAAAAACCCACATCTTTACTGTATATTATTGATGATTATAGACAAAGTGTTATCTGTGCACATGTCTGTGCATCTATCTGTTCTTTAATGTCTACCTTGCTTTATTTCTACCGTCTTTATTCCAGCCAACTTATCTCATCCCACAGTCAGCAGACTGTGAGGTGACGGAGGAGACGTCGCTGTGATCAGTGTGTGTGTGTGTGTGTGTGTGTGTGTGTGTGTGTGTGCGCGCGCTGTACCAAACACAGCGTCTCTGTCTCCCAGAAATAGAGAATCTGATAGCTCAGCTGTCTGACAGCTTCTCTTGTCTCTGCGGTCCCAACACAGAAGTGGAACAGATCTGATGAGATGTGCAAAATAAGAGGCCTGCTTTTGTTCTGTTTCCTTTCTTTCTCTGTCTTTCTCCTCACAATATTCCTGTCATCCTTCTGTTTTCCCTCCTTCTTTTTCGATCCAATTACCTTCTTTTTTCCTGGCTCTGTCTGTTATGATGCTTTCGACAATGTTAAAGACTTGCAGTAACATTCCACTATGTTGAGTCTATTGATGTGTGAAGTGTAAGGCTGCATATGAGGAGATGGCTATATGAGTTGGAGCTTTTTAGGCATGTGAGGGGACTTTGTCCCGCGTATCCTTAAAGCATCTGTGCTGTGTTAGTTGGGTGAAGATGGATGGCTGTGTTTTGTTTGTGCATGTGCTGGACTGCGCACGTGTGTGTGTGTGTGCACAGTGTTGTATTCCCAGTGGGTTCCGGTGGTGTGCACAGCAATCGATAGTTCTGGTTGGTAAGTGAAGTCAGCCATTACTTCAACCTCACTGACTTTCTTGGCACTTAAGGTAGAGGACAAAAGAGATGAGGGGAAAGGAAGGGAAGAGAGAAGAAGAATAGGATAGAACAGAATAGCAGAGCAAGCTGCAGCAAGATGCAAATAATGAGATACAATCTTCCATCAGAGGTAAACTATGAGTAATTAAAGAAGCAAATAAAACCGATCCGAATCAAGTCATAAACAGCTACAACTTAGGAGAACTTAAATAGGTTAAGGTAATTGGCTGTTGATAATTAGGGTAATTAGTGTAATCAAAGAGTAAGGTGTTTGGGCAGATAATTTAGGGCTTTGTTAAGACCTATGGTTTTAGAAATTCCAGAGGGAAAAACTAAACTCATTCAAAAGATCACATTTTAATCAGCTTCAGCACTGCAGTACCAGTGTTTCTTACAAGCAATGTGTCAAAATAGTTACGGCTTACTAACCTAAATAGCTACATCAAAGGGAAAGGTTGGGGTTTCTTTTGTTCTGACAGTTATCTAAGCTGGTCAAGCACCGACGGAATCCTGGACAGTCTAATGCTAGGCAACAAAATATCAAAATCATTTTAATGAGAACATTTCCATCCTAACATAGCATTTGCCAGATTGTATAACCTTATTACCCACAAATGTGGTGCACACCCATATAGGCAGAGGTGGATGCAGCTGGGATCATTTGCTGCACCAATATCCCTCTGTGGTCCTCTGGCATCCTCTAGTGGAGATAATGAGCAATTACAGCCTCTTTTCTTTTGAGAGTCAAAGTAGAGAAGCACATGAGGAGATTTTGTTTGTGTCTATTTTGATTTTTATTAATCTATCTTCTAGTCTCAATTGTCCTTAATTGTTTATTAACCAATTTGTAAATGTGATGGTGATGATTAGAGGGATTTAATTAGACTAGTAGAAAAGAATAGAGTATAACTGTTAGATATACAGCACAAACGGATCAAAATATACATTGTGAGCCTAAATATGACAACTGAAACAACAACAACACTGTGTTCACATTTTGTGTGCCTCTAAGTCCAGGCTCTTACTTTTGGACAGGAGAGATATCAACTGACTGTTTGCTCCACTGCTCCAAAGGATTAATGCAACGCACATAAATTAATTTAAACTGCATGGATATTTTCCTGATAGTCAGTTTTTTGCAGCACCAACAGCATCAGTGTGACTCTTTACTAATTCACAATTAAAATGATTATCAGGAAGATTAGAAACTAGAGCTCCTTAACAAGAGGTTTGAAGCATGACGGGGTGGGGATAGAGTGGTATGAGTTGATTGATAAAGGGACATAGGTGTCAGAAAAGAAATATGATCATACTAAATGTGGTAAAAGTTCGCAAAAATTCAACAAGTGCAAATTTTTAACAGTTGTGAGCAGAAAAGGTTTGAGGAGGTGACATACTCACCAAAGACTTTGCCCAAGAACAGTGTCTTCACCAGGTTGAACTGTGTGTCGGAGGCGTCTGGGAGGGTGTAGCTGACTGGAGGGTAATGATCCAGCTGAAACAGTGGGAGAGAGAGGGAGTGAGACATAATATATTAGTGAGAGAGTCTGGGTCTAAAACTACCACAGCCTTTTAAAAAAGACCCACCCTAAGAGCTGCATCAGCACATTAAACCGTACACAAGATGATGAAGAGGAGATGGTAATTCATTGCCGTCAGGCACCTTAAAGCCACAACACAGCACAATCAAAAGCGCAATGGCTCCCTCTTGTGGTCTTAAAATGTCAGGGAAGCTCCAGATTGTTCAGTAAAGGGGAAACCACTCAGATATTATTCATGATCAAAGATGGTTCAATAAATGACATGACATCTGTATCAACCAGGACTCAATAGGACCACCAGAAACTAGGACTGAAACATGTTTGCTATCAAATAACAATAACAAACAATAAATAGAAGATTTGAGTTATAAAAATGTCTTCTCAGAACCAGAAAATGTATTATCCTCAAAATATCCACCTGTGTTTCATCTTTTATCATCTTTCTCAGATCCCTCTACAAACTAGGAGAAAAATGCATGAAAACCCTCTTATCGAGTGGAGTCTACCAAGCAATATCCCTGTTCAAAATACCAACGCAGACACATCTTACTTAAAACTTTCAAGGCTGCAGACCAAATGATTAAAGGAAAGCTCTTATTTGGAAAGCTGTTAAGTTTGTTTCGCACATTTTTGCTTAGTCGAGCTAGTCACGGCTCAACGCTAAAAAGCTGAAAAGCGGTCTTCCGTAATGACCTTGCAAACAAACAGCTCTTCACCAGGACTGGAGATAAATGATGACACATTAATTAACAATATGCAATCTCTTAAGTCTGCGGTGGGTTCAAAGCCTTTCCCGAGAACTTAAAACTGAGAGAGAACAAGCAGAGTGTTTACAAAGACGAGCGTCGGTGGAGATGTGAGAGCAGATAGGGTGATGGAGGAAGGGAATACACAACTTTAATATCCCTGCAACATAATTAACTTGTTATTGCTGTTTCACAGAAGTTTCTAATTAGCTTGAAGGCTGCAGCCGGTGCTATTGACGAGGAGCATTTCAACCCCACAAATTGGTTTCTGTGTGTTCCAGAAATAATAGATCTTCCTTCCTCTCTTCTCTTCTCTGAGCTCACAGGAGAACTGTATCTCAGCATACACCAGTCTGCAGAATGCATACCAACGGCCCAAGCCAGGAGAGAGGAGGTTGATTGAAAACAATGACTTTTGTTACCGTGTGTTTTACTGGAAATTTGTTCCATTCATGTGCTGAATAGCTTTCGTTGCCTGTTAGCCGGGAGCTGAGCTGGACTGCCACTAAAGGGTTGAGGTTTATGTGTGTGTGTGTAGTCGCTCTTGTTTACAGGTTTGAATCAGTAGAGTCCTCCCATACAGAAAAATGTCTCTACCCCCTACTCCTCCAGCCTATTTTCTCCCTCTTTCTCTCTCTCTACACACACACAGCATATCCTAATTTGATTCTTTCCAAAAGCCTGGTCTCAGAGGAGCATTGTGTGGGTTTTGTTTTCCACGGTGACTGGAGGGCGGGATAATGGGGCACAATTAAATTGCGCTCAGCTTATTTACTTTTATCTGAGAAAACAAATTGGCTGCACAGTCAGGGACGGCGGTCTGAGTCTCAAAACCCCACAAAAAGGTCCACAGAGGGAGAGAGTCAGAGAAGAAACCTCATTTTACCAAACTTTATCAATTACAACCACAATTATTGGGATCCTTTCCTTTTCATGCTGCACCATTTAGACAACACAATCTTCTCCTTTAAGCGCTGTTGGTGCTTCTTAGGTTACATAAAGCTTACATAAGCAAAGTAATCAGGGGATAGACAAAGAGAAAATTAACAATGGGTGAAATCTATTTCCCTAACTATGTGCTCAAAAAGAATCTAATTTAGCCAATGTGCTGTATATATTCAAACTAATTTATAGTACACTGAGAACTTTTTACTTTCGTGGCAGCTCTGTTTCCTTAATGATATCTGAGGGACAAAAATTACTTCCACCACAGACTAAATATTAGAGAAGCTAAGTGCAAATAAATGCTAATTTCCTTTTTTTGTTACTCCAACAAATAGTTTTACATTTTAAATAAACATCATTATCACGTGAACTACTGAATTATTGTCTTGTCCCAGATAGAGCCAGCTGTTCACACTGCTAAGGAGGAGAGGAGAGGAGGGGAGGGCAGGGGAGGGCAGGGGAGAGGAGAGGAGATGAG
>LKNJ01000535.1:34020-84929 GCA_002120245.1 Maccullochella peelii
GAGGGGAGGGGAGGGGAGAGGAGGGGAAGAGAGGAGAGGAGATGAGAGGAGAGGAGGGGGGAGGAGAGAGGAGATGTCTGGTGCCTGAAGGAATTCCTCACTTTCATCTCTAAACCCTCACAGTGTGTGAGGGGTTGAGAGAAAGGGAAAGCCAGATATCGAGAGATGGGAACTTATTTTGATCTCGCCTTGGTGTGCCTTTGATAGCAAGCTAACCCGACGAGACCTCACAGACTGCTTAAAAACCAAACACATGCTTCGTGCACTGCACTCTGTATGCCTGTGCGTATGTTTCAGCAGGTATTTGTGTGCACATGCAAATTCACATCTTAAAATAGTTGGCCTCAGGACTATGAAGGCATTAGATAATGTAAATGCATCAAAGTGATCTTTGTTATCATATTCTGTGGGTCTACGTTCTTTATCTAAAGACACAATCTTTGTCTTTCAACCCCCTCCTCTCTCTCTGACACTCTCTCTTACTTCTTTTTCTTTTGCTCTCCATCTCTCTTCTGCTCCTTTTTTCTCTCAGGTTCCAATTACCATACTCCTACTTGTCTTCCAACTTGTTCTCTGTCGGGTCTTTAAACTAAACAGTCGCTTGTCTAAATGCCTTTAAGATTTGCAGCCCTGATAGCAGAGAAGTGAGACCTCCACAGCCTCAGGTAAACACTCGACTCGCTGTTTTACCCAGGAAATTGAATTTGATCCACGGCGGGCCCACCAGCATAACTGACTTTTACTGCATCCAACTCATATCTCTGCCTCTCACTCATGTTGTTATATCTCAGATGAAAGCAGATGCAACAAGGCCTCTGATGAGCATGTCAGCCAAATAATAATGGGTTAGTTAAATTTCAAATGCTGATGGCACGCTATAACAAAATTGGCATTTTAGGTGATTTGTAATCCAACTTCAAACTGAATAATTAGCAAGTGTACATTTCAGTCCATGATAATTAAGTTTCAACATTCAAAAGCACTAAATATTTCAGCATTTAGGTAAAGTTCTGCACATTTTGTCCGACTCTGTAAATGCTAGATGACATTTCAAAGAACTTGCTGAATGATGGTTTACATTACAGACAAGGGCTGGTGAACCATGGTGTTTGGCAGTGGCTACTTAAAAACACAACACTGACATATTATCACCTTTTAAGTTGATACCGCAAACTTATTACACATACACGTCCTAGCAGATACTAAGCAAAATTAATTTGGAGTTGTGTTTCCGGCCACTTTTGTTTTAGCCTCCACCAACTCCTGAGGGATATGACACTATGTTTACTAGCTAGTTGCTAACGCGCTGCTGTTTGATGCTGGGCAGGTAGTGTAAAGTGGGTTTTCAGAGCTTTTGAGGTGAAAACAGCTGCGGCCAAAAAACAACACTATGAGAGCCATGAGAGTGAACCAAAACAGTACAGTTGCAGGCTAGAAAACCAAAATGAGCTGAAAGATGGGTGATGATTCAAGACCCCTTTCACATATAAGTAGCCATGTGATCCTTTGTTAATATAAAAATAATGGTTATAGCTGCTTTAAACTGAATTTGCACATCTTGTGGCAAAACATGCTTTTCCCTCCTGAATCTGTCAGACATATTGCAATACAATTATAATTTGTTTTCTTTAACATGGTTTAGCTAGCTGCAGTATATTGCTTCATTGATGGATCATGGCATCTACATCAGGAAAAATGCTGTTAATTAACATCTTTTCTGTGTCTATTATAAGTAAGCAGACAGAGAACTCCTGTTCATACAGCCTACTTAGTCCCTAGTCTTGCTTAGTATTTCTCTTGTTGTTGTCATCTTGGGCAGAATAAGTCCTGTTCCTCGCAACCCATTAGTGTGAGTGTGAGCTACAGCCATGGTTCCTGGCTAAAAGTAAATAAACTATTACCAAAAGCCCTCGAGGTGTGTGAGAAGATAGACGGTGGGAGGTATGAAGAGATAGGGGGAGAGAAGTGGAGTGGACAGATGATTTAGACTGAATTATGTTGATTTTGCAGTGTAGCAGTGTGAAGCCTTTGTTGTGAGTTGACCTGACAAGATCTCACTTGTGCATGCATGTCTGTTGGTATGCATGTCCACATCTGTTTACGAGTGGATATTAAGTGCATGTTTGTACCTTGAAAAGAGCCCCGAGGCTGTAAGGCTACATGAAAGTTTTACTCATCAAAGTTATCTTCGTTAACACACCTTCTGGCTCTACTTTTCATGCCCTATCTATAAAAATCTATTTTCTCTCTCCATTACTCCCCCACTGTTCCCTTCTGATTTCTTTTTTTTTTTCCTTAAATCCAAATTACCACATCATGCCCCCCAGTGTTCCTCTTAATTCCCTAAACAGTCTTTAATGTTTAAGTGCCGAACCTAGTTTAAGGACAAAAAGATTCAAAGGATTGTTATTTAGAGTACAGCCTGGGCACATGGTAAACTGAGCATATGCACTTGGTAGTTAATATTTCAGTCACACACTGAACACAGGACTGAACATCGATATCTAGGCACAGCTATCAACCAGTGGAAGAAGACACTGTGTGTGCATGTGTGTGATGAACAAAGAATTGTACAGTTGCTCCAATCACATTCTATGCCTGTAAAAAGGGATGTGTTATGTTGAAGTGCTCCCACTGGGGTGATCAGCAGCTGCAGGATGTGATTTGCTCTGAAAATGAGGATTACTTCCATTGGATGTTTCAGTTTAATTTTCTTGCGGTGGGAATTTCTCACTGTAGTGGGTGGATGTAGGTGATGAGATTCCAGTATGGATGGGGTCTTTGCTCCATGTACATGCAATGAGAGACAGCGAGGGCTAAAGACGCATGTAGAAGAAGAGATGCAATGATTATAGGTTTGGCAAGTGTACTGTGATTCATTCTGGCCAACATTTTATTTCACCTCAATGAAAGCAGTGAAGGGGCTTCATTTGGACCTGTAATTATCACAAGAGAGGGGGACATCTTGACCACTGTAGACTAATGCAAGTGAACAAACCCATCCATTAAAATTAAAGACCTAACTGAGATTCGTCTTATAATGATTATATTCATATCTTTCATTTCCTTTGCCCTGAGATAACTTTGTTATGATATGGCGCTCTATAAATAAAACTGAATTGAACTGAAAATTGAATTTGTGTCCATATGTTCTAAACATATTCATGTGACCATCCTGCAAACATGTGATTCATATTTCATTCTTCACACTTTAATTGTTCTAATGTGGTAATACAGTGATTGGTTGCTTTATCTGTACAATGCCTCTCCATTTGCATGTTTTTATTTAATTTCTTTTTCCAATTATGTACTGCTATAGTTGTTTTTTTTTGTGTTGTTTCTGAATATGATGTTAAGGTACACCTTTTTACCTACAATAATTCCTAAAATAGAGGTGATCCAGACCTAGATGGAAAGAAATCCATGAGGATACCATGAATAAGATGATACCAAGATCAAACTTCATTGGTGCCCGCAGGGAAATTAGGTTCTGTCAGCATAAGCATTACAATGCATAGAGAATAAAAAGTGTATAATGTAAAACAAATAGCTGGGATATTAGTAAATGCAAGTTTATCCGAAATTATTGACACAACGCCCTCCACACAGTTCAGCAATTTTGCAGAGAGGAGGTGAGTCAACAGTTCTGGTTAATGCCATGGCTCCTTCTGGCCACTAGGGGGTAGGTCGGCTCTCCACAGGTGAATTGAGAGATGTATTCTGATCTGGATGCAACCTATAACTAGGTTTTACAGGTAGTTTCCTTAAATTGTAGCCTGCAGCCAAATCTGAGCATTTTAGCCCAGAACAAAGTCTGCAATAGTTTAGATGAATTCTCACTCCATCCTTGACAGTTACTGATTGAGGCCAGGCTGTATTGATCTGCACTAAGCTGTTTAGAGCGCACAAACACAGATACACACACTATATACTGTATATATGCACAAACACATTGTCATGAACAAGCACAAACATGTGTAGTCGCTCTTCCTCTGCCTCACACACACACACACACACACACACACAGAGCTGCGCAGAGCCTTAAATACCTGCACACACACACACAGGCAGCCACAATCACACAACAGCGTGCACTCATACAAACAAACACACAGATCGATGCATTCTCTCTTTTGCTATACTTAGGCTGTCTACTAGAAGTGGATTAACGGTGGCAGAGGACAAGCAGTTTCATCACAGCAGAAGACAGAACAGGACACTGCAGGACACTGACTTAATGCAAACCATCGAGCTAAAGCTGGCTGGGCTTGTGTGAGTGTGTACTGGTGACTGAGTAGGAGTGTGTGAGTGTTTTATGTAGCTGGATGGCCATACACTCCTTGGTTGCTTGTAAGTAGGATCTTGAAATTAAAGCATACGTCTTTCGGGTTCTGAGCATCAACTTAAAGCCTAAAATATGTGTTGGAAAGTGCTTAGATGTGTGTGTGCGGTGTGTGCGGTGTGTGTGTGCGTGCGTGCGATCCGTACCTGGATGGTGATGCTTCTGTCGACACGGGACATGTTAATACTATGTGGCTGTCCGTTGGCCAGGTTACGCTGGTCCACATCTATAGCAAATGGCTCCTTCAGACCTCCCAGGTTATACCGCACCTGTAGTGAACCTGAAGACATACAGGCCAGTGGTATGAAACATGGTCTGGTTGAATGAAAGCTCACATCTCTGCCGAACTACTCCTTTTCCACTTCTCTAAAAGGATTTAAGCATGAGATCTCATCAATCACCTGACAAGTCCATAGGTAGGTCTAAGACTATTTTTTTAATAAATTTTATTCATTATAATTATCTTTTTTTCCCCTTCCAAAAGCATTCGGATTGAACTGAACACTTAAGGCCAACATGCAGTTTTCTGAAGTGACGGTGAAAGCAGAGGTGAGAAATAGTGGGGGAAACCCTGAATGATTCAGAGGGACAGGGGATTATAGATATTTACTGTCTCACGTCCCTGAGTGTGCAGGGGGAGGGGGGAGCAGCACCCCTTGGCAGTGTGAGTATTTTGTAGTTTTATTTTGGTGATTGTGCACAATAACTGCTGAAACGCTAGATGGCACTGTCAAATTTTTATTGCTTCTATTTTATCAAAGCACTTCGCTGCCTGTCAGCTGCTCAGTGGGAGGCCGCTGACTGGGGAGGATTTTCAGAGATTATGGAACTTTCCAAACTGTGCTGCAAGGACAGCCTTTAAAAATTTACATTGCAGCACTAACAAGCATTACTCCAAGCAGACTTCTCAGTAGTGAACAACCACAAATTGCGCGCACGTGTGTGTGTGTGTGTGTGTGTATCTTACCATTTTGCCTTAAAACCACAGCCAAATAGTCCTGAGTCTTGGAGCTGACATACATCAGAATAGCTGGAGCATTGGATGTGCTGAAACTGAAGGCCACTTCCTCTTTTGTTAGATTCACTTCATGTGGCGTCAGCTGTTGCGTCAGGATCTTTGTGTCCCTACTGGCTCCTGCAACTGCTTCGGGCATGAAGTTGTACTTGACCAGCGTTCCTCCCTCAAAGAAACCCCCAACATCTGCGTGAGATGACAGAAGAAATAAGAAAAATGTATAAACACACATGTAATACAGCAGGTGAACACACACGCAAATGCAATAAATACTGCTTGTCAATGTGTTCACACCACAAACTTAACAGAATGATCATATCTGATAAAGCTATGCAAATCACAAGAGATATGTCTATGCAGAAAAAAGCAGGGATGAAAGAAAAGAAAGATAGACAAGAAGAAAGAATGAAAAGAAAAACTGCTTCCATCAAAAAGAAGCCACGGGGAAGCGCTCATAAACTCACACATGCCAAGACAAAACAGGGTAGATATATTATATAGCCAGAGAGAACTAAGCACACACATAAATATGGCTGTGTTCAGGAGGTGTAGTAAAGTGGGTGTTAAATTGCTGTGCTCCAGCATCTGAAACCAAACAATACATTGTTTACCAGTACATTAACAGACCTAATGGCATATCCCAGCCATTCCAGGAGGCTTATTGATTCTTGTAATCAAGTGTTAAGAAGAAGGGACCTTATTCTTCTATATTTCTGTCATGCTCCTTGTTTGTGTTTACGTGTGTGTGTGCACGCACGCACAAACACTGTATGTCAGTTACAAAGGAGATAAAAAGGCACAATGTGCGTGAAATGAAAGAATGCTTACAGGAAAACAGCGAGCCTTGGGTTGTGTGTATACGTGCAAGTGCGTGTGTAAATGCCATGGAATATTTCTTGACATGTTTGCCTTCCCTCAGTGGCAGCAGTGAAAATGTATAACTATGCCTCGTACGATTCAAGAATACTAAGTGAACACATTTATGCATCTTATTTTAAAGCTTCACTTCACCCATCACAAGTAAAATAAATACTATAAGCTACATTACTTAAATTTGATAGAAGGCTTATTAGTAGAAAATGGCCAAGTTCTCTGACTGGTACTGGTGTACAGGCAACACCTCACCTCCATGCAGCTACACCACAATGTGATCCTCTATTCTGCTGTGCACTGATATAGTTTCAAGCTTTAGAAGTCTGGAGAGACCCATTTTACCAATTGTTTTTCTGTTTTAACCAGGCAGAGAGCTTGTGAAGTATTCAAATAGCCTGCTCCTCACTTCATTTTCTGATGCAGCTGGATTGTTCATTGTCTGCCAAGATCTGTGCTGCTGGGTATTAACCAAATCAGACTTCAGACAATCAGACAAAATGCAGTATTTCCGCCAGAGCAGCTAGCTTGAATGAATTCCTTAAATCAGTTACAAAACAATATATGAAAAATAAATCAACATAACAAGTAAATGTGGGTATTACTTTGTTTTATTTATAAAGTTTCAGAGTTAGTAATATTCATTTTGTCAGGTCAGATGTTTCAACCAAATTCCATCTTACTTTTTTTACTCTTTAAACGTGTCATATTAGCAAGCTAAGGCTTTGTCAGTTAATTAAGTTAGCTACGCAACAGTAACACCTGGCAGTTTGTGGGTGTAAATAACTAGTAACAGCTCATTTCTATGTAACTAACACGTTTCTGTGGTGCAACCTGTTTTAATTTAGTGGTGCGTAAATCTCCACTTAGCAAACACTTACATTATAACTAAGTTTGAACTTTACAAAGAGCTTGTGCAACCGGCCCCAATCTTGCCATCCTCTTAACTTTAAAAGCTAAACATTCTTACACTTTATCTTTATTCATACAAACTGTGGGGCCTATGTGTAACCTGTCTCAGCCTTCTCTGCCCTGCTGAGAAAAAAAAGAAGAGAGACTCTGACTATCTGCCCACAGCCTCAGCAGCAACACACACATTTGTCTGGAAGCACAAGAGGGAATGAGAAAACTCTGCTCCAGGGCAGGGACTATGTGTGTGTGTGTTTCATGTCAGCGCGTACAGAAGTTTTGGAAAGGGAATTTGTGCAAGCATACAAACCACTACAGGTATCTATGTATGTGTGAGTTTGTGTGTGTGTGTCCATGTATATGTATGTACATGTGCACATTGGCTCTGTGTGACCCTCAAGGGCAGAAAAGCAGAAGAATGAGTGTGTATAATAATAATACTGCGGAGTCCCCTGAGCAGTGTGTAAATATGGATACAATGGAAATGCACTATGCAATTATGGCTGGCTTCATGCATTTTTCACTCGCTGGGAGGACGGGGAGAGAGGGGGAGAAATTTGGAATAGGAAAGCGAAAACAGGAGAGGGGCAACTGGGAGAGGAGGGAACAAAGGAGAGTGCCGGAGAAGAAAGGAGAAGGGGGAAGAGGTGAGAAAGAAATGGAAATTTAGAGGGAAAAAAGTAAAAAAGGAGAAAGGAGAAGAAGAAGAGAGGCAGTTCAGGGGGGTATAAATGTGGAAAAAGGGAGCAAAGAGAGGGAGGAGAGGAGGGGGAGAACAACAGAAAGGAGGAACCAAAAGTAGAGAAAGAAATAAGAAGAGAGAAGAGAGGAAGAGGGTGACAGGAGTAAAAGGAGGCTGGAAAAAAGAGAGGAGGAGTAGGAATAGAGGGGAGGAACAGGTAAAGGAGCTGAAGGAAAGAAGCAGAAGAGGAGAAGAGAAAAGCAGAGATGAGAAGAAAATAATTTAGATGGGAGAGAAGCAAGAAGAGGAAGGGGTGAATCGTAGATAAAAGGGGCAAGAGATAGAACGAGAGAAGAGAAGACAAAAGAAGGGACAGGTGTGAAGAGTGAGGGAAAAATGGGAAAACAAGGAGGACAAAAAAAGGAAAACAAAGAAGATGAGGAGTGGAAGCAGAGATGAGTGAAAAGGAAGAAAGGAGGAGACAGAAGACAAAGAGGAGAGTCACATGTCATGCACAGAAACAAACAGACACAAGGGTGTGCTCTCTCCTTTTCTTTGCCTCTCTCTTTTTCTGACACACACACAGACAGACTAATACATATACACACAAACCCAAGCACACACCCTCACACAGGCTGTAATCTCTATTCTGTAAATCCTGAAAAGCCTGATTGGTTATGACAGAATTCAGAGAAGGTCTTCTCATGTCTTACACTAGCATATCACCACACGCTGTCACCCTTTTCCCTGGCACACACACATGCACGCACACACACACACACACACCCACACCCACACCCTTTGCTTTTCTGTCATCTTGTCACCCCCCTGCCATGAGCACAGGGGAAAAACACTATTCGGCTTTAGGAAACAAATTAATTCACGTGTCGGGGATCAACTCTCTGACTGGGAGCTAGCTGAAAGCCTCTGACAGCACTGCTGCTCTTCTCCCCAGAGCATTTTATGAAAACTTGTTTTGGGAAGTAGAACTTTAATGCTGTATCTAATGAATCCCTGTGAAACAAACATGATGTTTTAGCAATATGCAACAGTGCAGGAGCAAAGTTACGGTGTGACATTTCTCATCTCTGAACTTCAAAAACCTAGAGCTACCCACCTCTTAGTGAAGTGACTTGCATTTTGTTTTTTAGTTTTGATCTCTCAGCTCTGCATTTGCACAGTTTTAGCATTCAGTGAGTGCACTCTAAAGTCAGGGAGAATTGGTGGGTAAGCACAATATCACTCTCAATCGATGCCTTTTATCATAAGCCCAAACACTTTCAACACCGACAGCTCCAAACTGAATAGGAAGTGAGGACAATCACAGCGCGCAACAAAAATCACAGTGGGTTGTCAGGCAATGAAGCTCATTGAAACATAATGGCTTTGTGAACTAAAGAGGGACTATGCCAACGTTAACGTGGTTTCAATGATAATGTCAAACAAAGGTTTGAGGGAGGGCATCTTTCTGAAACCATGTTATTGGAATAAAGGAAAAAAAACATTCAGTTATCTGCTACTGTTATCCGTAACCTTAGGGAGTTGCAAAAAACCCTGACAAAAGTGCTGACAAAAGGGAAATAAAACTGACATAAAAAAATACCTCAAAGCCCACACATGGGAAGATTGATTTGTCTTGCAATTGAAGTTTTGAAGATGAAAATCAGTGTGACACACTTTTAGTAGCATTCATATTCCCATGATGTACCTCTTCAATTAATGACTTTCCCAAAATACCACTCACCTCTGGTGCAGAATGGGCCGTCATAGGCCGTGGTTGTGCAGTCACACAAGTAACCGTTGTACTTCTCCACACACTTCCCTCCATTCCGGCAGTACATCCCAAAACTGGTACAGTGGCCTTGGCAACCGGGCTTGACCCCAGGCGTGACCTTGGCCCTCTCTTCCAGGTCGAGGGTGATGCCGTTCATTCGCAGGGCTCGGATACAGCCCAGGAACCCTCTCTGCCCTCCTGCAGCACCTGTGGAGCAAGGGGGGGGAAACACAGGAGATTAGGGGAGGTGGCATTGGTGCAGGAAGGATATGTAGCATTGAGAGAAAGGAAAGAAAACAAATAAAGAGAAGGAAGGGAGGACAAATGGAAGGCAGGGTCACAGAAGTCATTTTCAATGCAAGAGGCTGCTTTAATCTCTTTTCGAAACGTTAATATCCTGCGCCTGGAGGAAGCCACTGATGTCGCGTTAATCGTTCCAACTGTGACGCCGTTCTTGAAACAACCTTCAACTCGTTTGATTTCTTCACTAATTAAAAACAGACTAATGAACACTGTGCCTTAATGAAGATCTCACAAGCATACACATGCAAATGGACGCATGAATGCACGTAAACGACATACTACAGACAAACACACACACACACACACACACACACACGTTTAAAACACACCACACACAGCGCACCTGATTTGAACGAGTCAATATAAGCATTAATGCTTAGCCTTGGGGTGTCAATAGCCATTCCTCTAAAGTGCTTCCATCGTCATTCTGGCCTTGCACCATTACAGTCTAACTACCCATTAACTTGGACGGAGTGGGAGTGTTAAATAGATTAATGTGAGCCTAAATGACTATAGCAATAAACACACTCATAAACATACACCCACAGGTATAGATTTAAATGTACACAAGCGCACCCACAGAGGACGGTTACACTGTATGGATAAACACATGAGTATGGGCGCACACTCATACACGCTATCATTAACAAGAGCCGAGGGGCATTTTAGTTATTAAAACCTCTCAATTGCATCCTTTGGATTACAGAGAAGTGTCCATTCAAGAAGACATGTTAAGGAGACTTGAACACACACTCTCGCACGCAGTTTCCTCCCTCAAAGGCTGCATTCTCACGCACACATCTTCTAGCTTCTAGCCACAGAGGTACAACACGGACATAATACGATTACTAATACATGTACTTTGATTTTCTCCAGCCAATACATTATTCACACATCAGGATGCAGCTGGGCTTTCACACGTTTTCTCCATTTTCCATTCCCACGACAGATTTGACTTTTAGTAGACCTGTTAATTAATCTATTTTGTACCACTGATTGGCTAGAGGTTTCTGCCACCTGTTTACCCAGGTCTAAATCAGTCTCTGATTAAACAGACAGCAGGCTCGGAGGCCTGCGGAGACCAGGGCGGATACCTACAGGTACACACACACACACACACACACACACACACACACACACACACACACACACACACACTCATGCACAGGTGCATACAGTCTCTGTATAACTCATAAATGGTGTGTAATAGAGACTGACTGATATTGACTGAAGTCAATATTGGCTTATCACACATATTTGTTTAGCTGAATATGGTGGCAGATTTAAAAATGTAATGCTGTGCAGTAAATTACAGCAATATTATATAGGCTGCATTTTAATGTATGAGTACCTCCATTTATCTAAATTCAGGTAAATACATTTTGTATTGTGTGTTTATCTAATTGTCATTACTTACAATAATTACATTTTCAATGCATTTTTTTAATTCTATATTTACACTTACTGTAAATTAGTAAAGTTGTTGCAACCAAATCTGAGGGATCCTTGCCTAAACAGGTTCATGTTACGTCTTAATTCGCTGATATATCATTATCGCATTTTTATTTTTCTTAAATATCAATATCAGCCTTAAAAATCAAGTATTGGTCAGGCTGTGGAGTACACACACAAGCACACAAGTGCATGACAGAAAATACTGACATGACACATAAGCGGGTAATAACAGTCAAACACACACGTAGCATGTGTTTGCACTTATTTATTTATGATTGTGATGTGTGTGACTCGAGGGTACGTTATCCTGTAATGATGTGCTAATGAGGAAAACTTTTGTATTCATTAGGATATATACAGTACACACAAGCACACACATAAACACACACAATATGCAACAGCCAAACTCCTAATTAGAAGAGAGGTCATAAAAAGTGACCTTTTGACCTTTACTGTGTACTAATGAACTGTAATAATGAACTAATGAATAAACATGCAGTATGCACTTAAATACTGTGCAGTTAAGGGAATGGACAAACAGTATGCATGTATATGTATGTATGTATGTGGACTGTTTTTTTAAGCCTGATCCAACCAGATAAATTCCCT
This sequence comes from Maccullochella peelii, assembly GCA_002120245.1. NCBI lineage: Eukaryota > Metazoa > Chordata > Actinopteri > Centrarchiformes > Percichthyidae > Maccullochella > Maccullochella peelii. The sequence goes on from LKNJ01000535.1 coordinate 45,980, forward strand.
ATTTACACCAACTGTTGATGCTGCTGCACTGCCTGTCTTCCATTATCATTGTATACTGTAAGCGGGTTCAAAGAATGTTGGTATGTCCTATCTCTTTCCGTTTGTCTGTTCAACACTGAAGAGATCCTCAGAACAGTGTTTACCTGCTCCATGTTTTTTACTTTAGGATGCCATTTGTATTGGTTTTAGATGAGTATTTTTGATTCATATGGTCTAAATGCCATTTCAAAAGGCATGCTAGCCCACCAGTGTTTCCGGGGGGGAGATATTATCATAGAAATCCCATTTTACCAGCCCAGTGCTTCATATCTGTTGGTTTACAGCAATGTTTTTTTTTCCCCAACTTCCCAGTGTCTCTTAAAGATCCATAATGGCCTTGCTTCTGATGGATCCCTGCATGGAAAATGTACTTGTGTATTGCAATACAACAATTCCTCACACCTATGCTTTAATATATAGTATAAATCAAAACAAGTAGCAGCACAAGAGCATGAGCAGTTACATTTCAGAAGATTAATCCTGGCTAAACTTCACCACTCGAGTAGAGCTGCAATAAAATCAGTTGCAACAAAACACACTCTATTTGAGCTGTAGGTGATGTCTTTATACACGAGCGTTTGTATGTATTGTCACAATCAGTGTCACAGAGACATTTTGTTGTACTCATTAAATGTTACCTACTGTCTTGGCAGGTGAGCGAGGCTGGTTTCCCTGTGACAGGTGTCGCACACATGCAGTGAGTGGCAACAAGCAAGATGTCGATCCATGAAGACAGGGGCAAGGGAAAGAAAGACAAAACAATCCAACCAAGAGAAAATTGAGGAAAAACATGTAAAATCATAAAGAAGTGTGATAGTGAGCATTAATCAAGAGGGAAATCAAAAGAACAGATGGTGGCATTAAATAAATAAAATGTGGCAAGATTTATAGTTATATGCATGTATGGAGTGAATTGGAGAGCTAAAAGTTAACAGTGTGAAGTAAATGGCAGCAGGCTGATGGTATAACATTTACTCTCAAGGCCATTAGAGCAAATGAGCCACTGTGCAGTAAACACTAAAGCAATCAAATGCTTGATGAGGAGCATATTGATTGAGAAAGAGAGAAGGAGATGATACAGAGACAGATAAGAGAACAAGGTGAGCAAAATAAAGCTCTCTCTTGTACTTCCCTACTGTGTGTTTATGTGTAATCATACAAACAGATCATTCATTTCAATTCTTTGTAGGTTTCTGTATTGAATTGTTTTTTCTACCTCACTGCCACATCAATATCAATCAGAGACAACGTGTGAAGTGGCAGAGGACGTTACAAGGAAGAATCAGGCGAGTTCAGATAAAATCTTGATGCCTGCAGGGCTCTGCCCACTCTTTCTAAATCTCTCGATCAAACACAAAAGGATCTCTATCTTTTCTGGATGTCAAGGGCCAAATCTAAACCACTTCCCTTTAGTCACTTCCTGTGTGTCACACTGTAACTTCCCCAAGCAATCCTCAAATGAGGATTAAGCAGGGATTACAGATCAGATATGAGAAGGTGCTGTTGCCTCTGGAGTGGCCTCTGTGCTTTCCCTGCATTCTCTCTATCTAACTCTTATGTTTCTAGATTTGTGCCACACACAGCAGGCCTGAGCCTCCTCCCGTCTCCATTTGACAGAATAGCCAGAATGCACACATGCAAATGAGGTGATGGCCGAGGACCTATCTGGAAGACATTACGTTCTCTGGCCTCATAGCCGCGAGTCGCTCAGTGACGAAATCTTTCTTGCCCTTTTCCATTTCACTAAATGAAAGTACAAGTATACTGAGAGGCAAATTGGAACAGAATAAGGTGAGGATGTTTCAGCAGCGTTCGAATCAGCAAAAGTGATGAGAAGAGGGATCAGGGTAAGGCTATCACATTGGGATGCCTGATTGGAATTTGGAACAATCTCCTTTGGGCAGAACCTCCTCCATGAGACAGTAGGAACTCTTTGATCCGCCTCAGCACTTTTCCTTCTATCCGCAAATCCCTAAAACTATTTTCGTCCCCAGAGTTTGGTTTATAGAGTATTGACAGCTCAGCACAAAAGGTACAAAGGGACAGAGGAGTGAAAGCACAGAGAGAAAACTGAGCAGATCTTCTGCCATTTGAACTCCTGATGAGCTTGAGAGGCATTGTGTGGAGAGGAAGATGAAGCTATGAGGAAGAAACCAGACCTCTTTAACAAAATGTAAGCATAATTGGTGTGATAATAAGGGCTTGATCTGTCTGATGACTGATACAGAATGTGTGTGTGTCGGAGAGGGAAAGTCAGAGGGTTGATATCCTCTTTGTGCAGTAAAAGTTTCTTAATCCAAAGAAATATAAATGCTGAGTCAAAGTATTAAAGTGTCAAAGAAATGACCTCTATAAGTGAATTAAGTTAGTTTTAGTCACATGCCCTCACAGCCAGCACAGAGGCTCAGTTTTAACTTTTTTAAAACTCATTCTTGATCACGAGGACTTTCCGAGGACACGCGTGTCCACATGTGTGCATATTATAAAACGTGAAATGGCTGTATGTGTGTGCGCAGGATTAACATGAACTTAATTAGCAGTGGCTGTCACTAAGCTGGACTGAAGCCTCTTAAGAGAGAAGCCAGTAATTTCCAGTAAAGGCTGCTACATCTTTAACTTCTGAAACAATCAGATGTCCTCACAATGGATGTCTGCATCTGACGGCAGCATCACTGGATATTCAGACAGCACAGATAGTTTTTTAATTCGTTTCAATTACGATTACATGGATGATGTGTACTTATAGGCATTTGCTTTCCACACATAATAGCTTGTAATTATGTTGTGTTTGTCTCTGTGAGTGTCCCTCCTACACAAAGCGGATATAAAATGTTCAAATTGCAATCAAATGTGTGTATGTGAGTCATTCTTACACATAGGGGTTGTTAATTGTTTGGATTGTGTGGGAGTGTGGGTGTGTGTTTGTGTGTGTCTTACCCACGTAGAGCTGGCTGAACAGCTCTAGCCGTGTGTGCCCCTGCGCAGGAGCAAGCTGAGATGCCCGATGTGTCTGATCCAACTGAAGGACTGCCTCTTTGACGTTTCGCTCGGCCATCACGCGATGCCATTGGTCGTCATTGAGGGGCGTGGCCGAATGCACTGTTAACTCCACAGGTCCGTTTCCAACGTCAAAGGAGAAGGAGACAACTTTAGGAGCTGCAGAGAGAGAGAGCGACAGAAGTCATTTATTAAACCACATGAAATCACAACTTTCTAAAACCCATAACTCCCTGTTTTGTCATAGTCCACTCTGCAGGTAAATATGCGCTCAATTTCTAATCTAATGGCTCATTTGTTTCAAGGCCATTCATTTGGCTTGTATAGATTTCAGCTTTGCAATACACGACTGCTCCCAGCTTTGGACAGGACTAATCTCACAGACAGTCGATAGATTCCAGGGAACTGTTGGTTTTGCACGACATGAAGTTGTATCGCAGCAGTTTCCATGAGTGTTTTAGAGCTTTCCCTAGTGTTGTTGGAGCGGAATGCCAAAGACTGAGAGACCAAACAGAGAGAAAGTTGAAGATAAATGACAGAGAGAGTGTGTAAATGAACAAAGAGAAAGAAAGAGAAGGAAAATGAAAGAAAAATTTGCAAGATGGCCTTTTTATCCCGGCATGATTCATTTTCATCATCTTAACGTAAGTGGATTTGTGTGTGTGTGTGTGTGTGTGTGTGTCTGTGTGTGTGTGTGTGTGTTTGGTAAGTGTTATGGGGAAGTTGAAAAGCCATAAAGTTTACTGGTACTCTGTAGTTCAGTAGCCTAATATTTTAACAGATCAACAGGGGGCACTGTTATACCTTTAATGACCATGACAGGTCAAATGTTCATCGATATTTCTGAATTATAGTGTGTGTGTGTGTGTTTCAGCCTACCACCTGTCTATTCCAGATGTTTTTGCTACTGCATTGGTGAGGTCACTGTCTGATGCCTTTTAACCTCTCTGTAGGGAACAGTGATCAATCTATACACTCTGTGTGTGTGTGTGTTATGATAGATAGAGTTGAAAAAAGGGCAGAAGATGTGTATGTGTGTGTGTTCTTATTTCCAACTCTATCTCAACTTGATATGGTCACTTATGATCTCCACAAGGCCAGACATTTTAAATTTTATTTTGGAATACTAAATAATATACAGCTTTATATGAGTACATTTAAAGCTGAGTGACACCTCTCTCATCCTCTCTAACTGCAAGACACTATTGGTTTGGATTCACAATTTGAATCAGAGTTATAAATCGATGATAACATATTCATTGTGTGTGAACAAGAGATGTTCAGTGAAATGTCAGAGGAATATGTTTGCCTTGACCTATGAAGGGAATGAAGCAACAATGAGAAAACAATGAGGGCATTATTTTAGCTGCTGGAAAGACGATTTGCAAATGTCAAATTAAAACCCAATTTGACTCTTTCTTAATGTTTGGTGCTGCTGTGAGATCGCTGTATAAAAGCTATATATTCTGGGCAGTGCCATATGGTGGTTATTGGCACCAGTGTGCAGCAGTCATAGAGATGATAAATAGCCACTTCATAGCTCTATATGTTACTGCTTCATTATGGCTTCATTAGGCTCAAATATTAGAGTGGATCATTTTATGTAGTAGTCAATAGGGAAATGAACTTTCTTCTTTCCCTTTGCCTAATCAATATACCTGGTCTTTTTCTCCTTATCGTCCTCATCTAACTTTCTTTTTTCACTCCACATATTCTTCCATGCTTCTAACTCTTGCATCTTTCTGACCTCTCACCCAAGGGACCGTTTGTTCCTTCATTTTTTCTCTCACTTTGTTTTCTTCGTTCTTCTGTTCTTTCATTTCTTTCCTCGCTTTATCCCCACTGTCCCGAGTCTATCCTCCCATCCCTGTGTATTACTTCCGTCATTCTTTCATTTCTTCATTGTTTGTTCATTTGTTTCTTCATTTACTGCTTGCTTTCTTGCCTTCACTTTTATCCCATATCAGTCTTACCATAGTGTCCAAGATCTATCTGTGCTTTGATTCTCTACTGCTCTACTTCTCCCAGGGTGGTTTTTGTTATGCCCTCCCTTCCACCATTCTTTGCCTTTTCACTTTCTTCCTTGATCCCTTTCTTGCAGACATTATCATTTTCTCTTAGATGAAATGCAAAGACACCAGAAATCATCTCAGCAAAAGCCTGTCTGGATGTGCTGAGTGCATTAAGCTATAAAATAAATCTGAAAAACATTCAACTACCCAGAATACACAACACAAATAATTGCATGGACCAACAGTGAGACACAGAGTATAAGCCCTCTGACAGGCTTTAGTACACTGAATTAATGAGGCCTGTATGCACAGAGCAGGTCTGCAGGGCAGGGAGGAGCGACATCTGTTATTTTAAATGCTGAAAGAAAGCCAAACATCTATCAGAATACCCCAATAGAAACAAAGCTATAGCAATGCTGCTATAGTAATGCGGAATGGCATGTGAGTGTGTGTGTTTGATTATTTGTGTGTTGTTTTAGCAGCACTGCAAAGTAAGATGGGTTCCCTACAACCTTCTTTTTTATACTCTGTCCACAGGCAGGGATGAAAACTAAAGTGCCCTCAGAGCACAGAGCTTGCCTCATCTATTTACATAGCCGTGATGGATGCCATAAGCGTTACTGTGAGTGTGAATGTAATTTTGTGTGTGTGTGAGATACACTTGCATGTTGGCCTAGAGAGAACCCAGCAGAGCTTTTTATTTTCTCTATTTGTCTTTCTATTAATCTTTTAATATGGAGGCTGAAACAGCCAAGTTCTAAATTAAGCGTCAGCACAGCACAACCAAACAATGATAAATAGTGAAAGCGAATGTGTATGTCTTTGTGTGAAAGATCACTGCTTGTGTGTTTGTCTAATGCAGTGGTTCTCAAATTGGGGGTGGAGCCACTGCAGGGGGGGAGCGTGTATGACCAGGGGAAAAATGTGGAGTGGAGCTAAGTTGAATGAACATGATTTATGTAGGGGAAAAAACCCCCCCAAAAAAACAAAAGAGTTTGCTGATGCTACCGTGCTGACCTGAATCATTTCTTTTATTTCAATTGAATTCAACCGGGCTCCTTTTTTATGGGCTTCCCAATATTGTTGATGATTGATAAGAATTCAGTCCGTTTACGTGTGGTGGTGGTGAGGCATTAACTTTTTTTGGCTTCTGAAGAGGGGACAGAAAAAGTTTGAGAACCATTGGTCTAATGTGACATCTCATGTTGCATCTATTTTCAGATGGCTGGCAGTGTATTATTTGATCTTTTTTCTGTTATACTTGCTTCTGTGTTGTTTGTCTCATTTGCTTTGTTAGCCTTTTGCTCTGTGTTTTTCACTCCTGGGACGGCTGGAACAGTCTGGTCCCTTTCAGGAGGGAAACTCTGCGTGCGAGCCAAACCCGGAGTGCCACAGCAAACCTGCTGCTTTTGATGCTGAAACAAGATTTAAAGCTACTTCTCAAAAGCTAAGCATCTCTTGGTGACAAAAAGGCTCTTCAAATAAAACTTTTTTGTGCTCATGAGTATTTGCTGGTTGCTTTTCTCCTTAGTTGATACCTAGATATTGCTTTGACAAGTCAGAAAGACATCTGACAACTTTAAAAAGCTAGAGCTGCATAGACTACTGCTAAACTTCAAACTTCGTCTGTCTCACATAAAAAATATAATGCAATAATACAATTTTATAAGCTGAGGTCTCCAGTGGGAAAGTACATTTCTCAGCTGGATCTCAGATTGCAGCCTCTTAAGGACTCAAAATGGCACATACATACTTTCCACAGAGCACCCCAGAAGTCAAGCATTTCTGTATTTAGGGACCTTTCTATCTACCCTCAATCCTATTACCAGTCCAGTTCACATGGTTCTGAATATGTCTTCAATGCTGCTTCAATGTGTCTATGCCTCCTTCTTACTATTAAGATTCAAAGAGGAATAATGTCCACCTGAGTCTGCTGAGGTCACAGTAATGTGTGCTTTATACAAGGTCGCGTGTGTGTATCTGTAAGTGTGTGAATGTGCTTTGAGCTCCTGCAATAGCACAGCTATGCTATTCTGGCCTAATGCTACTCATTTCATGCCCTGACTGGATTGCAGCAGATACAGTTTTTGCACCAGCGAGAGGGCAGAGATTATATGTGTGTGTGTGTGTTTGTGTGTGCGAGTGTGCACGCAAGTCGTTTTGTGGTTGTGTGTCTAAATGTGTGCTGCGGGGCAAAATGCAAGATGATAGCAAGGGAGAGGACAGAGGAAATCGATGTGGGGGCATTTTGAAAGCCCCTGGAGACACACACACACACACACACACACACACACACACACACACACACACACACACACACACACACACACACACACACCCTATCTCCTCTGGCCTGCTGTGCAGCCGTGACAGACTAGATACTTACTGTATCTCTGTGTGTGTTTTTGTGTGCACGTTTGGAAGACAAACACCAACCCCCATTGGCAAACTTCTTACTGTACTTGTATGTACAGTACAGTGTCAGCACATTGTTTTTTTTCTGCAAGAATAAGTGTGCGCAGGTGTGTATTTGACATTGGCTTTGTGCAAAAGCTAGTTTAGCTGTAAGAAAGAATTGGGAAAGAAAATAAAAAGCTTATGGAAGTTTTAGGCCACAAACCAGCTGACATAATGTAATTCAGTGTAATGACTTTAGAAAAAGCACTTCAGCTGAAAAATCATCTGTCGACTTTGTGTCTGTTCAGTGGTTGGCATTTGACTCAAAATGGCGGGCCAGGAACACCAGCAGGAAATGGTAGGCGTGCGCCTTTGACACCAAATGTTCAAATCCCTTTGAATCCAAATGAAATGCAATTTGTCATCTATCGACAGCCATTCTGTGCCAGGAACCCCCTTCACAATGCATCGATTAAACTGGAGCCAGAGATTTTAACATTCTTGATCAGAGCGGCTCCACCAAGGCCATGGAGATGTTAATTTGAGCCGCTGGAACAAGATCGCAGAAACCTGCTGCATGACCTGTCAATCACAAGTCTCAGAAAGGACTTAGAGAATGTGAAATGGGGTCGCGCAAAGCTGTCCCATTGTTTGGTATTTAAAAAGTTTCATTCTCCTCTCCTCTATCTCTTCCCTTTCCTTCTAACGTTTGACAATTTTCTTTTCTAAAAGCCTTTATGGTGAAAGCACAGATGTTCATGAGTTGCAAAATGCAAGTCGAGGTTAAGTCTGAAGTCTAAGTCCAGTGAGAAAAACAAATCTCTAATCTGTCCTCATTTTTTAGTTTGCACAGAGAAATATCGTTACTTCTGAAGGTAACTCACCCACAGGTCAAAATGAAGCTCTTGGCTGCTGTCTAGATACTGTGCTCTCTGCTCTGCTCTTGGTGTCTGTACTCTGCCAAAGATCATTCGATCTCTAACATCACTCTACAATTACTAGTCCACTGTGTGCTTTGACAGTTCAGCCACGCCATTACAGGGGTGAGTGTTCCCTGATAAAAAGATCAAGCTGATGAACTGATCATGTTAATTTCAGTAGTCAGAATTTTACAGTTAAAATATCTATAACTTAAGGTTATCATCTTAATAGTTATTAAATGGGACCTCCCATATTTTGGCTTGTGAAACATAAAATGTGCAAAAATAAGCAGGCCCTACCTGCCATTCTAACGTGTCAAATAAATAAAAACACATCTTATGCTTCTGATTTTCAGGTTGTAGCTACACGTTGTGAATGTCAAGTGTTTAACTGTAGTGTTTCTGTCCTCTGAGCCAAGAAAATTCAGATTTCAATTGAATATTGGAGTTGTTCTTAACCTTATATTTTTTTTTATTAATGCTGAAAGTTTGTTGATTTGACTTTTTAAATGCACCACACACAGTACACACAGTGTTCGTGTGTGCGTGTGTGTGTTAAGCGTTGTGAAAGACTTGCTTTCTGGGTGGGAAGACTTCCATCGCTTGAATGTGTGCAGGTACACACTGAACACTGAAATACATACAATTTACCCATTTCACTGACAGCATTGTGTATGTGTGTGTTTGTGTGTTGTGGTGGAAAAGGTTGTGGTGGCGAACTTTTAAGAGATTTAGGCGCTCCTATTTGCAGGAATGGCATTTAGAAAAAGAAAGAGAGAGACACTGTGTATGTCCATGTGTGTGTGTGTGTGTGTGTGTGTGTGTGTGTGTGTGTGTGTGTGTGTGTGTATGTCTGTGTGAGCTTGTGTTTTGCCATCCCTGAAAACGGGTGATTTGGTTAAACAGAGGTTCATAATGGACATAATTATTGAACACACCAATTACCTTAAATAAATGATTGCTCTCTCTTGCAATCACACAAAGTAGTGCACCATAATCAGGAAGGCAATTGACTTGCTGGTGTGTGCGTCTGCATCAGTCTGTGTGTCTATGTGATTCTGTGTGTGTGTGTGTGTGTGTGTGTGTGTGTGTGTGTGTGTGGTGACAGGATACACCCAGCACAGACAGACTGACTGCTGGATTAAACCTCACGCTAGGCTAGATAAAGAGTTGGAGTGAGAGAGAGAATAGGAGAGACAAACACAGAGAGAAATTACTCTCATGCACACACAGAATCACTCAGATGCATCTTACATTTGAGCTCCAAGCGAATGAAGTCGGTGTTGCCCAGGTTTTCCAGAAAGACGCCGTAGGGTGCGCTGGTCTTGAAATAGAAGGAGATGTCGGCGCTGGTCTCACCCTGGAAGGTGGCAAAGTGCAGGTAGGAGGACGGGGTGGTGAATGATGCAGCGTTCCAGTAGTTATCTGTAGAAAAAAACCAAACAGAATCACAACTCTGAACCAGCCCATCCTCCATTAGCTCTGTGGCAAACACTATAACCCATTCTGATCTGATAATCTGCAGAATACATTTATTGTAGAAATGGTTTCATTTCAAATGGTTATGCATCAATTTCATTTCATTCCAAAGAGCTATAAATCTATTCTGGGTAAAACATTGTTATCTCATGTCCACTGTTTAATGTGGCTCATTTAATATCTCCTCAGTAAAAATGATTTCATAACCTAAAACTCTAATTCTGTGCAGGGGTTTTAATGTGGCCTGTAATTTCCTGCAACTTCAATAATATTCAATAGAAAGTTGATCATATCATAATAGCAGAGAGAGACCATTTCTTTTCCTCTAAACGAGGACCTGAGAAGGGATATATGGACAAAGTGTTGCAGGATTTTTGATTACAACTTCTCTAATAGCTTTTATGAAGCGAAACCAGCGGCTGCTAATGAAGACAAAGTAGCAGCACGTTTAACAGCTGCTGATGAATTATCAGACTGTGGTTGATGAAGTGACTTCTTGGCTGTCTCCTCTCCTTGCCCCCTTTGCCATGTCTCTATCTCACTCCTATCACTCAAGGAAGATGAAGAGTAGGGAGGAAAGAAGAGGAGGAGGAGGAGCGGAGCAGAGGAGAGGAGAGCATGGAAAGGACAGCTGAGGAGAGAAGACAGAAGAGGAGGAAAGAGGCCAGGTACAGGTGAGGGGATTGAATATTAAAGAAGTGATGGAAGAGAGGAAAGTAAAGTCATGCAGAGGGCAGATGACAGGAGAGGAGGAGGAGCTGGGGGGCATATGGAGGGCAGGAGGAAGAGGAGAAAAGTGAAGGCTAATGTGGTATCAGCTGTGTGAGATCTCTTTGATGTCTCAGAGGATTGGCCTCAGACCCTCCACCATAACCCTAGAGGAACAGTGGAGCAGAGGGGAGAAATGTGTCTTCGTACAAGAAGTGTGTGTTAGGACTGCAACTAATGATTAATGCAACTATCAATGAATCTTTAAAATATTATTCTTTCTTCGGCCAACAGTCCAAAACCCAAAGATATTCAATTTATAATGTCAGGAAACAAAGAAAAGCAGCAAATGCTCAAAATCGAGATGTTGGATCCAGAGAATGTGTGGAACATTTATCTGTTATTAAAATGGTTGCAGATTAATTTTCTGTCTAGCAACTAATCAATTAATTGACTTATCATTTCAGCACCACTTTGCGTCCTTTCAAGTGTGTGAGTTTACACCCATTTATGCGCGCAAATGCGTTCACACGTGTCGTATGTGTGTTTGTGTGAGTGCATGCCTGTAAGTGTAGGTATGCACCAGTGTCCATGCATCTCTGTGTTTGTGGCTCCTGGTTCAGTGCGATAAGCGCTCCCCAATGACAGGGCTGAGATCCTCCCCTCTCTTACTTGCCTCATATCCTGTCACCAGGGGCAAGGGCAGATAGCAGCCAAGCACACACACACGACCACCTACTGATGCTGTCTTTATGATTAGTTTGTTTGAAGTTGAAATACTGTTCATTTCTCTACGGGAGGCACGGCCAATTATTGGGTTAATTGAGGACTAAACAGGAGGAAGCCCGCAGAGGCCACAGAAACAAATAATTATGAGTTTACTATGATGTTCAATCGCAGCAAGAAGGAAAACCAGGGCCACATAGTTGGTGACACTCGGATGTACAATCACTGACTGATTATAAAGGGATTGTTTTGATGATTGCAGCAGATGCAGGCTTAAATGTACAATAATGATGGGTTTTCACAAGAAAAAACCAAAAAGTTACAGGAATAGAGGAGTAGAACTGAAACGCATATTGATACACAAAGAATTTTCTCAGTGTATAATAAAAAAAAATATAAAATCAGCCCTCACAGTACAAATATGTAATAACATCACAAATACACAAATAACACGAAAAGGTCTCATGTGCTGTGATGTCTATTTGTATGCACTGAATGAGAGCTTAAGAGCTTCGAGCAAGAGAGTAAAAAAGAAGGCTGACAAAGACATAGAAACAAGAAGGACACAAGGATATAGAAACACAGCCGGGAGGCGAGTCACGCTTCAGGAGGAGGGAGAGAGAACAAGAGGAGAAGAGGGAAGTGGGAGGTTAGAGACAAAGTCCTCAAAAGGGATCCATGGTGTGAGAAGCAGAGGAGAACAAAAAATTAGGGGGTTGACAGAAACTGAGTGTTGGAGAGAAAACAGAGTTATAGGAATAAACATGGAAGCCAAATCATAAACCTCTGATTGCCCCGGTGCCAGATCCACAGATGCAACTGGTTGGCTAAGCTCTGTGGCACATTTATCACTCCCATATTGAAATGTTTATCAAACAAATGTTTCAAAAATGGATCCAGCACATGAATGTCTTTCCTGATTGAGACACCACACACATTAAACTGTTAATCAGAATGCCTGATGACATACTTAAAGGCAAGGCAAATTAAGTTCATGCCACACATTTATTGACCCAAGTTCAATGAAATGAGTTTGATATGAACGGCCACCTGCCACACCAAACAGGAGACTAGTCTTGGAAGACAGACAGTTTATTAATGTGTTACTATATCCTCCTTTGTTTACATAGAAACAAGAAACTACAAAGCCTTTTAAGAACTGGTGGTTAGTGATGGGTGCTTCAAAGACGGGCAGTTTTCAAATGGAATCTGAAGTGGTGTTCTTGACAAGCCATTTTTCTCTGTCTAATTGGTTCTCAGGGTGATGCAGAAATTCTCCTTCTGTTGTCACCTCTTTACCTAGATGCCCTTGGTCTCATTGTATGATGCACTACTGTGGACAGGTCTACTTTAAGGATGTCTGTGGCCTCTGTTGCTAAGCTATTCGATAGTCAGATGCTTCATATACTGGAGAAACGGGATAATGGTCGATTGATATTCATTTTCTTTCTTCTCTCAAAGTTTAGACGAAATGTTTTATGGTTTCAAGAATCTTCTGCTGCTTGGTGGTGGACTCTATTAGCTCCTATGCCGGTGCATAGGACCCATCAGCTCCTTTGATTGAAAACAGCTGCTAACCTCTGGATTAGGCCACAGGGACTCATGTAAAAAAGCCCACTGAACTGTAGCGGCCAACATGATGTGAGATACGGTTTGAGGTGAAGTTTGGGTTGGGAAGCCAACTAGATGATTCATGTGTCTATGCTTGACCAGATGGGTTAGTACCAGCAGATGGTAAGGATGACTGACTGCACGGTCTCAGGTCATTAACAAGGACATTTTCAGGCACACACACAAACACACACGTATAAAATACATCAGCATGTAGGGTAAAAATACCAATGCATGTACACTGTTGGCTGCGGGCAGACTACTGCCACAATAGCTCATATTAATAACCTCATCCTCACACATACTGCATGTGCTCACAGTGTGAAGTGTGATATCACTGCAAATCGTGACATTTAGGCTCTCAGGCCTGCTAGAACAGTTATTACTCAGCTTGTTGGAGCAAATGCACGCTGTGCCATCTCATTTAACTTTTCTACTTGCTACTTATTCTGCCACTTACCTCAGGTGCAAAGTTGTTGGGAGGCTTTTTCATCAAAATGCTAAGAATAGTGTCATCTAAAAAGAGAGACAGCACCTATCTTAAAAGGTAATGTACCTGACTTAGACAGTGCCCCTGAGGGCATGGCTCAGATATCATTGTTCAACACTTGAACTCGCATATAGTTCTGAAATGTGTTGAACTGTGGCACAACACACCTATATTTCTTCCTCGCTCATTTTTAATTTCCATTGAGACCTGTATTTCATCTCATTTTTGTGTAATTGAGCCATCTGTGGCGTGTCATTTGAAGGTGTAGGTACTGTATATTCACAATAAATGTAGCATTTGAATCTTCAGGTAATTAGTTTGTGTCTGTCATTTGAGACCTGCAAAGCTTTTATCAATCTCGCTTTGTAATTAAGTTTGCTTGTCATACATTTTTAGCACTAAACCTTCAGAGATATAATCCTATACATGGAGACATGACAGGAAATGTCAAAGAAAGAAAGAGAATAAGTTTAATTTAATTTTATATTTTCTTTTAAATTATTTCTAGAGTTTCAATCATCATTAGAAGGAGGGAATACATGTACGCCGTCTTTTTCATGAATGTGTGGTACACACATGTCCAAGTAGTTGAGTTTCAGTGTTCATGAACATTTCAACAGAAACATCAGCTGTCGTAGAGAATAAACCTAACAATAAACAGATAAATTCACAGAAAAGAAACCAAAAGTAATGAGCCTTATGTAATGTATACCAGATGTCTTACAAAGCATGTTAGAATGACATCAGTTACATAGACACTATACAGTATGTGGGCATATGAACAGTGACAAATGGGAATAAACCAATGAATTGGTTTTGAACTATCATAGATGACCCTTGTAATCTTTCATTTATCGTCAGTCAAGGCCAAGCATGTCTCATAGCAGGTGCATTACATTATAATAGTAGAACATATGCTGCTTTGCTTCATTTGCTGTCATTCATTTTCATTCCCATCTATTAAAATGTCCAAAACCTTTTAACATCAATAAATGGGACTAATTCCTCTCTGTCTGACTGTGACTGTATAGGCTGCCATTAAACTAGCCATGGAAATGGGCTTCATTAATGCTGGAGCACATACACACACACAGAAAGTTACACTCTTAGTTGCTCTTGTGCCCACCACAGAAACACACACACACACACACACACACACACACACTCACTCACACACGTGCACATACAGAAGTGTGCACATACGCACAGACACATAAGTACCTCCTTACTAAAACTTTCCCTGACTGCCCAGGACATTAGTCATTTGCCTATGAAAACCCATTATATGGCAACCAATCATCATTGCTCTTACTGAGACAGAGCTCCATACACAGTATGAGAAGCATCAATCATACACGGAGTACCTATTCACGTGTGAAATTTTTAATATATGTTTAATATGCCTTAATGGGCCAATATATAATTTATGCTCCATGTTCCAGTGTCTTGGCCAGCACTACTGCAAACATACCTCAAAGTCATCTTCATTTTAAAGTTAGTTTGTTAATTTGGTCATTGAATATAAAAGAGGATAACTCTATCTTCGTCTCTCACACACAGTGGATAATAGAGTAAGACAAAGAGAATATGGCTCCTTCCAAGTGACAGAGGGATCCATCTTTAGTAATTGTGTCTGCCATACTGCTACATGATAGAGCCACACACACAAACAGATGTGATATCATGGGCCATTAAATCATGTTGTTTGTATGTTGGCAGCTCTGTGATGAAGGGACATTAGTGAGAGTGGCACCAGATTGTTGATGAAGGGACCATAATAAGTGTGACACCAATGAGGAGTGAGGGCAGGTGTTCTGTCATGTTCTGAAACCTGGACAGAACCAGGTCATTTCCTGCCTCCCAATGCAATTGCATGAGAGATGTGTACATCTATATCATATCTATGGTCTTCTTAGCTATATTCCTTCTTAGATTTAAATGCAGCACTGTCTTTCTGTAAAACATGCAGAGTGCACGTATCTATACTCGCAGCCTGCCGAGATTGCATAGCTCCACTATATTATTCCCTTTAGTATGAAAAATGAGCAGTCAATAGATAATATATGAAGCATTATTATCATAATGATCATGCTACCTTGCACTAAAGATTAAATCCATGTTTGCTTTTCCTCTCCACAGGATATTACTTTCCACAAAACCTCTCTGGTATTTTGTAACATCACACAGCAGATACTGACATTACTTCCTCTCTATGCTGTTTTAATGTAGTTCGTCTTAGGAGATGGAAAAGATAAAGAGACGAAGAGGGAGGCAATCTCAAAAGACAAAACCTCTTGATTGAGGAATTCATACTGTTCTGTTCTGAATCCTCTCCATGCCTAATACATTTCTGAAGTCAGAATCAGATTGAGATTGCTTTCACACCTGTAGTTTGGTTCACTTATTCCAGACTAAAGAAAAACACAATATATTGTTGCCTTTTACTGAAGTCGTAGTCTGTTTCTTGTTCAGGTCACATCCAGGAAGGATGAAACTCATAGCCGGCCTGACATATTAAGCAAACTAAGCAGCTTCTTGGCTCCTGGCGGCCTCCAGGGAGCAATTGATGCTATTAGCATACATCAGACACACCATACAGGCAGAAGAAGTATAGTCAAGGTACAGTAAACCAGGATGTGCTGATCCGGGGGATAAACTGTTATAAAATTGCTGCTTTTCTGGAGAACTGACGTGCGTAGGACAGTGGTGTATCCTGACATATCTCACATAGAAAGCAGTGGCTGCAGGTGTTTTGGTGTGCATCACACACTGTTGTGTTTTTCCAGCCCTGCAGCTAATATCCCCTTGTAATGGGGGCCATATCTTACGGCTGTGTAGCTTTACATCATTAGGAAATGGTTTCCATCATCCATTTGACTTTTAGCAGTTTGTGTGAAAGCCCACTCAGATTCAGAATGAGAAATGTTTCATTTAGCCAAGTATAACAGATGCATTAGGAATGTGATGCAATTAATCCATGCCAACCTGACAGAAACACAGTACACACTGCAGGACTGACACGCCGCAGGTGAAACAGCACAAGTTCATGAGTTAGGAGGAAAGTAAGCGGGTCAATATGATAGAGCGGAAGAATCTGTGTATGTCTTCCAGTTGACCCAAAGTCCCACAGAGAGCAGTATGCCAACACTGATTAGAAAAATAGACAGGAAGAAAAACAGCAAGGATTGAACTGCCTCTCAGTGTGTGTATGTGTGTGTGTGTGTTTTTGCAGTATCTGATGTCCACCTGAGAAACAGCCAAAACTACAAGGACA
This sequence comes from Maccullochella peelii, assembly GCA_002120245.1. Lineage (NCBI taxonomy): Eukaryota > Metazoa > Chordata > Actinopteri > Centrarchiformes > Percichthyidae > Maccullochella > Maccullochella peelii. The sequence continues at coordinate 62,633 of LKNJ01000535.1, forward strand.
AGACAGAAGAGAATAAAAGAAGGAGAGCATGAGTGTTTAGATGGAAAGTATCTGAATAGATTTCAGGTACCTTTATCTGGCCACACACACATACGTAAGCACAAATTCATGTACTTACAGACACAAAAACACATGTATGCAGAAGTGCACAAAACTCCCCACACACATTCATTTCCCATTGTAGAAAGACAGTCTAGATAAAGCAACTGTTTCTCTGAATGATCAGCACAATGTCAATGTGCTATTTTCACACTCAAGTGCAACCCCAGAATTACAATGTGCCCAATTGTACTCCGCTATGCATGAAGTGTTTTCTCTTGTTCTCCCTCACGATAGTTTTTAATTAAGACTCCATTCAAAAAATCAGCAGGAAATTGTAATCATCAAAAGGTTTGTTACTTTCCAAAACTTTGGCTAACAATGTCTGAATGTATTGTACAGTCTAAGACATTTAATTTCCACTGGGATTAGGGATGACAAAAAAGGCAACATGTGAAGATAATTAATAAAAAATAAGACCAAAGTACTCTTTCCATCTTTTTGAATTCCTTTGGTTGTTAGTTACCACTTCTTTAATTTAAGGTAAAATAAAGTAGCCTATACTGCGTGACTACACGACAGTGACACTTTTTTGTTTGCTTTTTGGTAATAAAACAAACTCCTCAAAAGTTTCGCTAACACCTCACTGACTGTACAGTTGTACAGTTTCCATCAACCATAAAGAAATATAGTGGGTGGGTTTAATTGTGGGTTTGCCATTGCTTAGATGTGCGTAAGCTGAGCAACATCTATTGACAAAATATCATGGGTGGCATGAGTGTGGTGGCAAAGGTGTAACACTTTTACAGCAGGGTGGGATGTTTTTTTGTGCTACCACTGTTAAGTATTTGACTGACTCCACATTGTTGAAATGTGCAGGTATGACCGGTGGAACACAGTAGACCATGTACCCTTGACTGCAGTCAGAGGCTTTTACAGGGAATGATGCAGTGAAGTTTACAAAGAGGAAGATAATCACCATAACATTAACCATTTTCTGTATATTCTTGCTTGAAGTGAGTTTTTTTTGTAGATATTATAAAACTTTTCTATGCTTAGCTCCTTTTGCAGCTGCAGTGAATTGCATACCATGCACCTGCCACTTAAAAGTCAATTCAAGTAGTAATTCAAGTATAAATGTAGCCAGGTATCATTCTTAGATGCCTAGCACTTTGCTCTCCAGTATTACACAATGCTTTCAGTTTCCCTCTATTACATACATAAATAGTGATTGAAACAGCCGACACTGACTTGGCTTTGTGAGTAATTTTACTCAGTACAGACAGGTTGAGTCAGTCAGAGTGAAAGGAAAGTAAGGAGAGGCAGGAGTTGCATAAGGTATTGTAGGTCACATGGCATTGGCCAAGACCCTGAACATGATGTCCTACATTATCTCGCTGACTTTCAGACAAGAGGATGTATCTTTTGGAACCCATAGAGAGCCCACTACCTTATGCACAGAAGGTCATAATTCAGAGGTTTCAGTTACAATTTTTCTGACTGGTGTGCCTGCACTTGTTATCATAGGTTACTGAGAATGCAATATTCTCAAAGCTAATTTATTCAGTCTTAATTAAATTTTGGAAACGTTCCCATCTGGTTTTAGGCTGCTTCCCTGCATATGCGACAGCTCTCCTGAGAGTCACAAATTACCTTCTTTGGACAAAAGATATAAGAGAATGCAATCCTTTATATACTGTGGTTCATTGCCCATACAGTACTACTTGACCTGCTTTAGCAAGGTGTTGGCATTTCAGACACAACATCACCATGGTTCAACAGACATCATAAAGCAATCCGTACCTTAATAGGTAAGACAGCCTTTATCTGCTACTATACTGTACAGCCTAGTGACCTTTGTTGTAAGCACCATCTAATTAAACATTGATCCTTTTGCTCCCCGACTGTTCAAAAGCTACACACAATGTCAACAGGGGAATTTTAATACGTGCAGTATTAAAGAGACTGGGGGTATACTCTTGATTCAACCTTTGATGAGCCGTTCGCAAAGGTTATGCAGTCATGCCTCTACAACCAGCTGAGAATTATTTTGAAAATGATACCACCTCCTCTCAGCAGCTGACATGGACAAAGTCATTAACGCATATATTTCCTCTCAATTAGGCCATTGTAACTGCAGCCCTCTTGCCTTGTCCTTTTTTAGACCTGTAGCTAATCTAGAGCGCTCACACCAGTTTTCATTTTCCTGTGCAGGCTCCCTGTATGGTTTGAAGATCTTTTTAACATCTTACTGATAGTTCTAAAGCACAGTGTGATTTAGCTCCTGGCTACATTACTGATCTTTTAACTCTCTTTGAATCAATGCACATCTTGGCATCCTCTGGCAGAACCTCCCACAGTCCCACAGTCTGGACTCATGGGGATCGGGTCTCGATTTGGGTTCTAATAGTGTGTATTATTAAAACTAAATTAGCTCAATGCTAAATACAAAATTGGTTTCAGTGCCAGTTCTTAGATAGATTCCTTATTCTGTTTGTATTTATTTGTTATGTATTACTGTTTTGTAATAGCTTTATTATAAATCAGTAACCTCTACTATTATCAGCACAACTGGAGCACTTATTCAACCAAACTGAATTCTCTTAAAAAGTTATTTCTTGAATGCCCCCGATTCCCAAACACTTTGTATGTATGTGTCTCAATATTCATCTTCACAATTAAGCCTGTTGATCCAAGCCAATCATCATTCTGGATTCTGACATTTGCCAAGCTGCCTCAAAATACTAAAGATTGCTGCCGAATGTTGCATCAACAACATCAACTCCACAGTACATGTGTGCCCATGACACTTACCATCACCCTGGCAACGGAGGGGTCCAACAGTCAGCTTGGCCTCAGAGTCCGGTCTATTGGTGTCACCCACGGCAACCTGGCTGACCGGCAGGTGTTCTTTGTACATCAAGAGACCAGAATCTTCTCTCCTGTAAGATGAGTTGAAAGAAACATGCAGACAGAGGACAAACCAGGTTAAATGTTGTTTAGTCTCTTCACATTGTTTTTTTAATATGCAATTTCTTTTGCTGTTTAGACACCTTTTTGTATTTTGCACATTTGTGATTATATTTCATAACTATGCCAATGCTGCTTTCTTAGAGTAATTCCTTGACTTTTTCGTAGTGTGCTTATGTGCACTGTTTATTGTTGTTAAACAGAAGTGATTCTAATTCTGAAATGAAGAAGGGAAGGCTAAAGTTGAAGATGGAAAATGTCCCCTTAAATGGGAGGCAGAGAAAAAGTGTTACAGGAGGAAAAAAATGCATAACATATGATGGCTGTATGTATTTAATCATCTTACATCAAACATACAAAATCGGGAGGATATCCTTTGTTTGTATGGAATTTTAAACACACATCTGTAGTAGAGATACTGTACACATACATGTATACCTGTTTCATATATGACGTTAGATGCTCTGCCAGTTGTAGTATAACTACATAAGGCTATAAGGTATAACTAAACGTAACTCATGTCATGCCTGGGTCTATGTGAGTATATGTATTCATAAGTAGTAGTATATGTGTGTGTACATGTACTGTATATATGTGTATATGCATATCCTGTTTGCAATATAACACAATCAGTTTGCACGTGTGCATGTGCATCTATAGTACATTTTTGACATTTGATTTGACTTTTTTGTCTTTTATATCTTTACTCACTTTAAATATGTATGTGTGTATGTAAATACAGTACTGTTTATGGGCAATAATTTTAACATTTTTTTTAGTTATATAAATATGTTTTAAGTTATTGTGACTACTGTGTAAATGAAAAAAAAACTCAGTCAAAATATTATTAACATTAAAATATAATATAGTAATAGAAATGAGAGAGAAAAACACAGGTCAGTAAGCATGTTGCAAAAACTTAACATAACATAACCTAATGGTGACAGGATGGAAATAATCAATACAACAGTGACACATACATGTATAAATTGTTACAGTAGATGATGCGTGGATGGATGTGTATGTATCTGTGTGTGCATGTGTGCATACATAAGCGTGTGTGTTTCTACGTGCTGCCAAAAATATGGGTAATGAGTGGAAATAGAGTTATATCGGCAATATTTCAAAAACTCACTCAGCCAAACAATGAGATATTAATGCATACAATATTAATGGAGAGGATGAGACAGAGTAAGATTTATTTGTAATCTCATCAGTTTTAGAGATGAGGAAAGAGACAGGAAAGTAAATGAAATCTCTCCCTCTTGCTAATTTACAGTATGCACACACGTACACACCCACAGACAGCATTGGTTTAATGAGAATATCCATCAGCTGGCTAAAAGAGCTTAGAAACACAAACTGTTGGTTCTGGAGGCAAATATCCTTCTTAAATAAACGCATCATTGATGGTGGCATATTCATCATTCAGTCACGTCACCCTTTGAAGTTAGACACCTCATCAGACTGTCCAGCTAAGGCACACTCTGAGCTGACAGATTCATGCAAACATTAGCATTAGCAGTAGTAAACAATTTTAGCTTCAGCACAGTGAAACTGTCCCATCAAAATTTCAACTTCATTTTTGTCCCTTTGAGCAAGGCATTTAACCACTAACTGTTCCAGTGAAGCTGCTTTGTGGCTGATAGTAAAAGACTAGTGGCAATTACGGTGGCAGATTAATACTTTTTTGGTCCTTGATTGACAAAAGTAGACAAAAGCAGCCTCTTATTTCTAGTCAAAGACCACAGACTTGGCGTGAGTAAAATTACCACTTTCCTTAGCAGATTTAATCAGCTCTAGCTAGCTAGCTAATCCACATCAACTCCCTCAGCAGGTTGAAAACTCAGTCGTAAGCTGAATCGTTAAATATGCACATGGTAACAGTATGTCTTTAGCCGTGATTTTCAGGTATATTATATTTCTAGACAGTAAATGTGCCAGAACCTCTGATAACCCAGATGTACTGTAGCATTAGTGATATATGGCAAATCTGTAAAACTCAAGTAGGATGGATAAAGCTGCATACTCAAAGGAGCATTAATTATATCAGCAGAATGATATAAATAAACAGATGTGCTGACTCAGCTGGATGAATGTTCCTGTATGACCCCCCCATGCTCCACTGCAGTGAGTGGACTTGGTGTGACTGAAAACGTTTCACTGCCAGCTGTTTCTGCAAACTTTAATTAAAGTCAATGCAAAACTGAAACTGTTGGAAGGTTAATCAATACAATACAAATTGTTTGTGGCCCTGCTGAAGTTTTACCTGATAGTCTGACTTACCAGTCTTTGTGGTCGGCGTCACAGTTGCAGTCGTACTTGGGGTCAGTGCAGTTCCTGTCGATGCCACAGGCACATTTCTGGATGCCAGGCCCTGAGCCCCCCCAGTAGAAGTGCTTCTCGCTGCCCCGACCCACCCACCACGTGTAGGGGGTCCCATCTAGGGAGCAAACACAGACACACACAAAGAAAAAACAATGTGTAAGTTCCCTTCAAGAAAAAGAACAGTCATGTCCCTACTGGTTTCTGGCTGAATACTACAATGTTTGCTGTGTCTCTCACAGAAAAGTAGAGCAGAGACAAAAACACAAACTTTTATGAAGGCAATTAAGTTGTGTTACTAAACTGTCCAAACTCCTTCCCATTACAAGTGATTAACTGTTAAATCATTAACTATTTGAGGCTTCCGTCGCATTAATGTGATTTATATTGACAGCAAGCAGCTGCATGGTGAATGTAATTCATTTGCTCAACATGTTTTACACAGCTGGATGGTAAATGCCTTTGAGACTGGCAGGCACACTTAGACACAGAACTGTGATTTTAGAGATCTACTAAAACGCATATTCGGTGCTGCATTTGCATTTATCTTTTGCATTATAATGTGTGAATCTGTGTGTCTGTAAGTGTTTGTGTGAAAGTCTGTTGACGCACAAACACCTCTGTATGCACGTGTGCCCGTGAGTGTGTGTGTGTGTGTTCGTGTGAGTGATTTAATGAGTGGATAAAAGGTGAAGGATCGCCACTTTTCAATAAAAAATCTAATATTGTTTTCTTTGCCTTGGATAACATATTCTGGCATGGGACAGTAACTAGGCAGAGAGATAGGTGTAAATATTTTGGTGCCTGGAAATACATCACAATAACAGCAAGAGAGAATGAAACAATATTACGTTTCCTTCTTTATTCCAGGAAAATAAGCTGCATTGTCAATATCGCTTTGTCAAATTCCATCAGAGACAATGAAATCTCCTGAGCCACGTTTTTTACAGCAAGGCACTGATGCAGACTTTTGATGCAGCACAATTGCACTGAGAGGTATACTGTATTATTACACTCCAAGAGGAAGCTATAGATGTGTCTGTTTATATATATATATAAAATTCTGTGTGAGTGTGTATATGTGTGTGCGTGTTTGGCCTTGGTGACCTGTGGGTTTATTGTCCTCATAAAGAGAATTAGTCTCATCTCTCTTCAGGCCACTGTTCAGACAAGCCATTGTCAATAGGATTAACACTGCCTCCTCAAGAGACTTCACAATCCTCTCCCTCTGTGTGGACCCGTATGTGAGCGTGTGTGTGTTTGTGTTGTTGCACTTCTATACAAGTGAGAACCAAGTTTGAGTTTAAGACCTTCACAGATAGGTCAGTGAGGTCCCCAACCACAGCAAGCCAAGCTAAGCCCCCAGTTTCCCGAAACGCCAACCATCTTGCCCCTCAACGCAATTAGTGAGTGTCATGTCAATGTCCTTGAAGCTGATCTGTGGCCACTTTTCTAAGTGAGCGACAAGTAGGTGCAGTTATGTTGTCTCTGGATCTTGTGTAACTATGACGGAAACATGGAGTAAAACAAATCATCAGGACAAAATGATGCTGCTACACGAGCAAAGCTATCAGCATCAGACATCTCCAAACTCACATTCAGATTTCTAGTGCAAACATGTTGCAAGACGCTATAACAAAAGTAACTTAAAGCTCCTTGTGTACCTTCTATAAATGCAAAATAGCATCTAAATAATGCAGTGTCTTGCACTAAGAATAAAGTTTAAAATGTGGGCAGATCAGTGTGGCCAGACTTGTGATGTGGTGCATCTGGTCACTAAAGAAACATCGAAAATATGACAGTCACCCTCTCATGTGTCTGTGCCAAAGGGACCAAGCAAACAAAAGCATGCAGTGTGCAACAGTGAGTGAACGCCCCAGAAGCCCAAAGTCTCATTCTCTTGCTTTCCGCTTGGCCTCTCACTAACCCTGACATGTCGTAACACACCCGATTTGAGTCTTCACTCTTTTAAGTTTTTTTAGACAGGTGGGGGAGCAAGTAGAATTAAAGTATTTTCAGATAACAAAAAACTTGATCCTTTTCATAACTTGTTTTTCAGGATGAGTAATAAAAGATGACAGAGGAGAGGAGAGGAGAGCAGAGGAGAGGAGAGGAGAAGTGGTGTAGGAGTAACAGCAGGGCATCAGGTGGAATGGGAGCTATGTATTGTGCCAGTTTAAGTCTCCTGTGTGATTCCGTTTAAGCTCTGCCAACACAAACAACTGAGGAGTGGAGAGGGAGGAAGAGGGTGGAGAGGGAGATGAGAGAACGGCAGCATGGATGGATGGAGATATATGGGAGGAGAGATAGAATCACACTGGCAGAGAAACTCATATGGAGAGCTGCAGAGAGAGGGCACCGCCAAGATGAGGCTCATCACCATGTTTGTGTGTGGGTGTGTGTGAGAAGGACAGAGTGTGTGTGTTTGGATGTACAAAAGTCCTGGGTTTAAAGAGCAGGCGCACAGAAAATTCTCAGAAGTCACACTAGAGTATGATTTGCCTTGAGAGTGGTAGCTGTATGTGTGTTTTAATGCAACATTACATCAGACAGAAATAAGACAGAAGGAGCGCTTCTGGTTTGAATTTGATAAAATGCTGGAGTAGTCTCGTGGGACAAAAGAATAAAAAAAATGTTAAAGAGCATAGGATTAACTGGTAAAAAAAAAGAAAAGACAAAGAAAACAGATTTTTGTAACATGAAAGCTGTGAAAGAGACAGATGCATGCCTTGTCTTGGGAACTGAAACACAACCGTTTACCACATTAAAGGATAATTCCGGTTTATTACAACTTCGGTCCCATTTACGTACTTTTGACCATCATTGCTATCATTATTATTACCGATATCTGATATTATTACTGATATCACTGTACTCATCAAGTTATTATTAAGATCTGGGAACACATTGACATTGCTGAAAAGAAGAAAATGGTACAATTAGAGTGAAAACTGTCCGTTGTAAACGTCCCTTCCTTTCTCTCCCACAGCCAAATCACCCCACAAACATGGAGAGGAGAAAACAGACATGACAGATTGATAAGGCCTGCAGTTGTGTTCCTCTTCTGTCCGCAGGGACAGCCACACAACACGATTTATTGTGATGGCTTTATCTATCTGTTATTTCCACAACACACAAAAACACGCATGCACTCACACCTACAGACACTCTCACCTATTTATCTCCCTTCTTATCGATGGAGGTTAATGTCTACATCTTCATCTTGTCTGCTGTATTTTGCACAGAGACTCATACTACCCAAGCAAAGATAGATAGAGCTGTAGGGGGAAAGACAAAGACACAGAGCAGGAGAGAGACTGGGAGGCTATGAGATAAAGAAGAATGACAGCAAAGACAAAAAGATAGAGAGCACAAGAGAAAGACCATGATCGCTGTCTTCACAGTGATAAGACGAACCAAATGTCATTCTGATTGTTCATGTTAGGTCTGAGCTGAGTATGAGTAGTAACTGTGTACACGTGCTCCAGAGTTACGTCAAACCTGTATGTTGTGACTCAAAATTTGGATAATGGAAAATACAGCGAATAAAATATGTAATGGAGAACTTTTAACAATTCCCAATTCATCAAGATCTTCATATTCTGTTCTTTGAGAATTTAGCCAGTTGGTGAAGATTTGGTCCTCTTTATATCAAAGCAAAGTGATGAGTAAGTTTTGAATCATGAGGCAATTATTTGCTTGCTTGCTTACAGCTGGTATTTAATTATGATGGATGGCTGATATAGCAGCAGATTAGACCATATCTTTATTGCACTGTACATTCTTTTAAAGTAAAAACACTGTCTTTGGCTTTGGGTCAAAAAATGTTATTAGCCGTGGGGTCTCTGTGGGGTTAAGGCTGAAATTTCTGCTGCTGTTGGAAGCAGCCTCCTCTTTGGTCCAAGATGGGAGGGAAGGTTGGTTGCTTGCTTCAAGCTTATCACAGATTTTCCAATCATAGATTGCTCCGCAGTACACAGACTGTACTTGTGTCCATAAAACTCATATTATCCGTCGTACCCAACACAACACAACACAAGTACATGAGCCACACTTAGTTCATATCAAGGGATCACAAGGCAGACCGTGAACTTAAAGGTCAGTGAATGCAAAATGGCACTCGACATGCTCAGTCGCTCATATCCCCAGTCTGGGAAATGATGGTTTTTAAGAAAGGCGGTCAGCTGGAGCTGAAATGCCAGGATGGCATTTATAATGCTTAGATCTGGCTTTCTCATAAACCTTTACTGGAGTCATTACACCAAAAAGAGTAATTATCATTGCCCTCCTTTCACACTGAATTCCCTCTCTGACCCCGCTGAGTGACAGGTGTCTGTCAGAGGGCAAATGTGCAGCAAGCGCAAAGACACGCGTGGTGCACGCAAGCGCAGATGAGAATATAAACAGTTCACCTGCTCTCTGCACTGATCTCTCAGGAGTGTGAAAGTGAATCAATACTCTTCTTCTCTCTCCTCTAACTAGAGCAGCTACTGTATTATTTAGTAAAAAAGAAAGGGCAAGAATAAGTTGTCTGCCCACTGCCAATGCCTTGTCTTTGCTGAAAAACACCCATTGGGAGACACAGCAAAAACGTACACGCCCATTGACATGCACACATTATGCCCCTGCTCTCACTCTCAAGGGCTCTGGACAAAGACAAGAGTATCCCTATACACACAAGCACACATACATCTTCAATCTTGGAGAGTTTTAACACAAAATCGTGGATCAATTCGTCTTTGTCAGGGCGCTGTTGGTTTCTGTTCTTTGTTGTCATCGTTTGTTTGCATTTCTGCTTGTTGTGCAGCAAGCCTGGTGTATCCACTCTGCACCCGCTGGTCTTTGTTAGTCTCCTATCCTCTTAACATCTCGGTTTTTGTAGGGAGACTTTTGGGAGGCATATTAGGCACGCACTGGGATCTCTCCCGAGCACTACAGATAATGCAGTGTGTGTTTGTGTGTCTGTGTATATGAAAAAAAAGAGAAAGACAGACTATTTGTGTGCCTCTTTCTTTGTCTCCGTCCTTTTGTTTATCTACATGAGTGCATGTGTGTCTGCGTATTCTCCTCTCTGCTCCTTTTAATCAGTCTGTTAGTCTTTGCCTAGCTCCCCTGTCTCTTTCTATTGTCTCAATCTTTCTCCTCCACAGGACCACCTATCCATCAATTTAGTTCGAGAAGCGCTCCTACCTCCCGGCCCTACCACCATTTTCTCAGTCTCTATGGCTCCCACATATTTAGGCCTCTCTCTACTTCGTGCTCCCCACCTTTTCCTTGTTCTCTCATATCTCTTGGTCTCAGAGGCCTCTTTCTCTTTATCTCTCTTCCTATTATACCTTTCTACCTTCTCTTTGCACTCCTTGGATCTCTTGCTCTACCACGCTACTCTTTTCCCCTCCCTCTCTCATATCTGCCTTGCACACCTTTTCCTTGCATTCTCATATCAGTTGGTCTCAGTGGCCTTTCTTTCTCTCTGTCTCCATGCTCCATATCTGTCTATCTATCCTATGTCTCCATGACTCTTTCCTGGCATCTAATCTCTTTATGTTCTCATTAGTCCCGCTATAATCGGCCCTTTAATCCATGCTAATTGCAAACTCCCATTGCCCTGATCCTGATCTGATGTTGTATTTGAAATACATCCCGCCCTCCCCGTCTATCCCTTATGGTTTGATCTGCAAAGGGCTACAATGCATACCAAAATATCAAACGCCTGTGATCTGTAAGTCCTTGTAATTATTTACCCTCGGTTCAATAAATGTGGGTGAAATGAGGGTTTGACTATTCTAAGGTAACTTAAAGATACACTGTGGAGTTTCTGACCAGTAGTAGCACTGGAGCAATATTTTTAAGAGTGGGTCCCTGTTTTGTTAGCATCTTGTGCAGGAACACCCACAAGCACGTACAAGTGGGTGATGCAGCACACAGTCATTGCCAACGGTTTCATGCTATTCCACTGATCAACAGTTGGTGGTGATAACCGGTCAAGGAATGTAGCAATGAACTAACAAAGACAAGGAAGAAGAGAACTGCTAGCATGCAAACAATTTATGCAAACAATGTACATTTTTAATTATTCCAAAAGAATGAGGAAGGAAATGCATCCAGCATGTTTGTCAGATGAAGGATACACACAATGTGTTTTGGTGAGAAACACTGAATGCAAACATAACTGTTTGTTTCCAAAACAACCCTCTAAACTTTACACCATAGATTTATAATGCTGCATGCTGGTTGGCCTTTTGTATTGTAAAAAATGAAGCAACCCATTAATCATTAAATCAAACAATTGCTATATTCATTACACAGGTACAGTTGTGCCCATTAGACAAGCCTGCCATCACCCTTAGTGCTGTGTTAGTACCACTAATGGATCAATTCTATCTGAAATGCAGTGAAATAAAAATAAATGGTAAAACATGGATTTCTCAAACCACCTGTTGTCTTTGTCTATTATAGTGCCCTCTGTCGCAAAAAGCACAAACAAATTCTATAAACCCTTCATTTTGGTGGTGGGGGGAGGAGGTTAAAGAGGAGCTGTGCTGAAATGAGTTCACTGTTGCCTGCAGTGCACGCAGTGTCAGGCGAGACACCTCCGTTGTCTACATCAGAACACACAGCAGACAGACCAGGGAAGGATAATGAGTTATTTCAACAATTTCTACCTCAGAGCACCCAAAACGCGATCCACCTCCCTGACAGTCGTGAGGCTGAGCCTCCTTCCCCCGCCCGCTGTTCTGCACAACGTTATGCTCTAGTAAATTCACTCTGCATACCTCTGCACTCATCTACAACTATTCACAGGTCATCGCAGAGTGTATTCGGCCATTAAATGAAAAACAACTTGGAAAGCGGATGGGGGGGAGGAAGGGAAAATTAATATCAATGGTTGTGCCCCTAATTGGCTTGTCTGCTTGATAAAGGACACAATAACCTGACTCTGCTGCAATCACCCCACCCTTCCTGACTCTAAAGCATGCACTAGAGACGGCACACAAACATAAGCATAAACTAAGCAGAATTTGTGCACACACAAAAACCCACACCTCCGACAGCCGTCGTAACTGAAAAAAGTGCAGGCTGAAGACCATAAACAACCATAATTATCATTACCGCAGGGTAATCTCAATCAGTGTGTGTGTGTCTCTGTGTGTTTATGACTATAAGTCAGATTTAGTGCCGTGTCCCCTCAGGTCAAGGCCGATGGACAGATGTGTCATGAGGAAAATGGCTTCTGCCAAGACACACTCGTTTTTCACTCTGAATTTTTACTCACACAATCCATCTCCCTGCATATCCGTCAGGCTCGTCATATGGATGGGGATACAGTGAACAACACTCATGATTACAGAGGAGGATGAGCAGGGCATAAACAACTCCAGGGGGCAAAGAGGAAGAGAGCAAAAAGCAAATCAGACAGAGAGGCTAGTGGAGAGAAAAAGAGTGTTCAGAAAACAGGCAGCTGGAAAAGAGAAAACAGACAAAACAGTCAAGACAAAAAAGTAAAGGCAAAAAAGAAAGTAAGGACTCAAAAGATGAGGACATGACAAGTGAGAAGGGAGAGGTGAAGGATCTGTGGTGACAGAGATGTTTTGAGGGATTTGGGTGAGAGGGAAAACAAGTGACAAGAAAACTGTGGGAGTCGTGAGAAAATTCACAGCTAAGGTGTGAAGATTCATACTTTAGTTAAAGGTAAATTGGCACCACTGAACTTCACTTCCTTAATTAGATACTGCTTAATCAAGATGGGAAAACAATACGGGCAAAAATAGTGCTCACTGTCATGTAACGTGAGCAATAAGACTTTCTGGCGAATAACTTCATAAAGGACGTCAGCAATGGACATTTTCTCATTTGCACCTTATGTTTTATATTGCTTGTACAGAACATATAAACTGCAGAAAAGTCCACTATATCCAGTCTACAGACATGCTAGAGATATAGCACCTGTGATGTGACACAGCTCAGATATTTGGAAAAGCAAACATGAAATAAAGCAGACACAGCCAGAAACATCTCCTCTATGACTGTTAATATTTTCTTCTAAGAATAATAATTTTTTGATCAAGGCACACGACAAGATGTTCAGCACTCAGCTGTGGTGTTTGCTGCTTGGTAAACACCAACTCAAGAGGATTAGGATTATGTAAAGCACAAAGATGAAATGGCATTTTATAGCAATGTCAGTAGCACAAAAAAAATTACATATTGCTGTTTCCAGATACATTGTTGAATAATTTGCATTTGGTGTAAATACTGTGGAATGAGAGTCTGCTTCCCTTCCAGTCTCCAAATTTTAATTTTACCTTTCAGCTTGTTGGCCACAGATGACTAAACAGGTCTCAAATTGAACCCGTTGATTGGAAAAAATGTCAGTAGATTAATTGATATAACACTGCAGCCCTAATTACAAGCACCTCACACATCACCGTTCAGCACTGAGGTACATATATGCTATAAACTGACTGCACTTGAGTACACGCACCCACGCACTCAAACATACGAGCAGGCATGCACACCCGCAACAAAAGTCTAAATTCCTTTCATGTTGCTGTGATACAACAGAAACAAGTCTCTAGTGTCCATCAATTATCAAAGAAGCTCTTGCTGGATTCTGGCTTTACACTACTCACGAAGGGGATGTGCATCCTGCGGACGACTGGGTGCTATGTTTATCATTGCACCACTTTGTTGTCAGAAGCATGATGGATTTCAGGCTTTTATGCTTAAAGATATTTTTTTTCTTCAATTCTGACTTTGTTTTTTTCCCTTTTATGGTCCAGCTGTGCTGCTACCCAAACAACTGCTACTCCATTTTCGTTTGCTTTTTTGTCATACTCTCATGTGGCATGATGAAACAACATACCTATCAAGTCCCATCCTGGGTACAATTTTATTTAAGTGAAGAAAGAAGACTGGGGAAGAAAGATGGAGAAAGACAAGTTGTCAATAATCATCAAGGAGGGCTCATTCTTGCCTATGCTTCAGCTACTCTCTCTTTTGCTTTATCCCTGTCAATGATGACTCAACCCTTGGTGGTGGTATGGAGATTTAGCCCTGCTTGTGGCTTAACTGTGATGATATTCGACTTTATGTCTGAATGAGAAGCATTAACACTCTAAAACATAAGAATGTTCTGGTCTTGAAGGTCTCAAGTACACAGAATAGTTTTTCTGGCTGCTTGCAAAGCGTATTATGTTTGGAGGATTTCATCATTGCATCAGCCTTGAGAATTTCTTACAAGCATTTATTACAGGCTAAGACACTGAGAGCCACAGCTTTGTGAATGAAAAGGTTGGGCGGCTTTAGACAGCCCAGACATTTCAGAGGTATACACAGTGTCTTTCAAAGGAGAACAAAGAATAACCTCTGACACTCCTCTCTCATCCAGCTTGCTACATTCTTTTCCTTTGCTTCATTCCTACCCTGCTCTTTTTTTGCAGTCGATCTGCAGGTGAAGAGGTTGACCTCACCGAGCCAGACACTAACCCGCTGGGCTTCTCCCTGAGCACACAAAGACCCAGCAACCTTCTCTATCTTATTCTACCTCTCTTACACACTCAATCTCTTTTTCAGCTTTGTCTGCTCTCTCAGCTTCTTCTCATTTCTCCCCTTGGTATTCCCGTCTCCCCATGTCTCCGTTCCCTCTTCCCTTCTTTCCCTCACTGCCCTGCTGTCTCCATCTTAGCTTGAGTTATTGATTTCTGTAAAGGTTGCCACCTTCCTTTTTCTTTTCTCTCACTCTCCAACCTCCTCTTCTTTCCTCTCCTGCTTTTTTATCATCTTAGCCTCATCTACTTCAATGAGTGGTGCCAATTTTTTTAAATTAAACTTTACATTCTGTTTCTTTCAGTTGCTCTCTTTCTCTCTTGCTTTTTCCACCCATTTCCATCTCTCTCTGGGAGGCTAAACTTTAAGCTAAAACTCAGTCTACATTTGTACGTCTGACCCTTTCATCTCCCACTCCTACTCTACCTTGACCTGGCCTGGACAGAGGGCGCTCGTGTCAGTTAAACCAGGGCTTCTCAACCTTTTGTTGCTTCCATGGTTTTAGCACCTCATTTGACAGGATTTCACCACATTCAGCACACTGTGCTTTGCACTGCCTGCCATTTTGAATCCCAGTGTAGTGTATTCAGGCTCATATTTCCTCACTACACGCTTTGGAGCTTTTATTGCTGCAGGGTTGCCCCCCACATTACTTTCGTTTCAAAAACCGATCCATTTTGTGTCACTGCATCTGAGGAAACATTAGCTAGCTAACAGTGGCAAAACACGTTCGTTTCTACCTGTTGATGTGTCGTGATTGGCTGGTGATAGTCAAACGTAACTGGTCATTGAAATTATGCATTTTAATGTAAAGATTTTTATTCATGTGACATCATGAGAACATTTAGATATAAAAATAACTAGCTTTGTAAATTACCGTTTTATATATATATATATATATATATATATATATGTATATATTTAATCCAACCATTTGGCAGTAACGCTGCCTCCGCGACCCACTAGATGGCGCTCTGAGGCCCACTATTGGGACATGGCCCACTG
Source organism: Maccullochella peelii (assembly GCA_002120245.1). Classification (NCBI taxonomy): domain Eukaryota; kingdom Metazoa; phylum Chordata; class Actinopteri; order Centrarchiformes; family Percichthyidae; genus Maccullochella; species Maccullochella peelii. The sequence continues at coordinate 78,521 of LKNJ01000535.1, forward strand.
ATTGAGAATGGCTAAACAACACTGAGCAGAGCAAATATCCTATGGCACCTAGATCCAAATGTACTCAGAAATGTCTGTCACAATCAAAGGACGCCCACATTACAGAGCGCATGTGTCCCAAAGAAAACAATCCCTGAAGAAAACATAGCATTCTCTTCAAAAGTTTTTTTCTTCAAACATCATTTTAAATCCCTTCTCAAATGTTAGCCATAGCAGCAAACAAATCAAGCATATGAAATAAAAACAAAATTAATGCTCAAAACAAACAAAAATATTGCGTGCATGTAAGCATCTGGTAAATGAGCTACAACTTGTATAAAAAAAAGTTCCGTCCCGTTTTCTAAAGGGACGAGACTGCACAGGATAAGGCTCTACGAGCTGATTTCTCACAAATAGGTTGTTGTTTTTTATGACGTACGTAAAATCAGTCAACAATTTATCACAATTTTTTTTCTAAATAATGCATGTATAGGAAGACAGATATGACTGAAACATGATGATGGATATAAACAGCTTATTAAACCTCTATCTGGGAGAGACTCTACCCAGGTTATGGTCATATTTTACATCTAGAATACTCTGTGTCCTCACATAAGGGCGCTCAGCATGATTTATTGTGACAGTGATTTGTGATAGTCATCCACATGGGCCACATGTGTGACCTCGTATACATTTGTCTTTGTTTTTTTGTCCCTGTGAGCAGACACATTCTTATGAACACAGTAACTCACATTCACAGACTTACTTCAGAGGTTTCCTGTAGATTTCAGAAGACCATCCTGCATAAATCTGCATATTAATGAGGAAAAACTGATACTGCTGAAACAGCTGTAACAGTTAATTCTTAAAGATACAGAGCTCACATTAATGCCACCCATGCGTTATGTGCAGACAAGGAAGTTTCCTATAAATATTTATCAGTGCATTAATGGGCATAGTGAATGGAATAAGTAATAGGTTAATATGACTACGTTTAATACATCATGGTGATTTGGTTGGGACATTAGGCAGCAGAAGTGCCTCTTGTTTTAAAGGTATTCCATGCCTTCATATTCTTATGCCATAGTATATTCCTTACAAGCACTTGGAAGTGTCAACTGTGTACACTTACCTCTGAAGCACATCACCAGACTGACTGTGTGTAATATGTAAAGCTACAGCTGTTGCTCATGTTAGTAGGTGCGGAAATGAATCCCACATTTAATGAGCAACTTAGCATAAAGCCATTAACAGAGCTTTCAACCAACAGCCATGCTGTTTAACTTACACTTGTTTACACATTGAGTGCTCCACTTTTACCATAGTCATGAGGTGTGATGGATTTCTTAAAACACAGGCAAAATAGTCTGACAATAAAGTGATAAAACATACCTTGACATAAACATGATTTACCCTTCACCCAAAACATTAAAGCAGTTAAATAAATCAAATACAGCATCATATCTGTGCTTTATATAGCTTCTATTTAATAGGTCATGTTGAATTAAGATTAAAAACCTGAAGCATTTTGCAACAAATTGCCAATTTATTTTCAGAAGTGCAGGCTTATACTTTAGCAGTATACAACGTGTTGCTCACCTGCCCATCATTCCCTAATGACCTGTCCATGATGTCCTGGGGAACATGAAGACAATATTAGTAATGAGGACGTCGCTGACAGGTGAGGCTGCACCTGGCTTCTGGAAGCTCATTTCACAGTCTTAATGGTGTGCTGTGTTCCATAATTAGGAAACTTTTCGGCTCTCTGTCCAATCTCCCTGTTTGGTTGCTGTGTTGGCTGGGGCTAGCACAAGTGCTTTGGTTTGGTTTGACAGCTCCAATGCACAGTGAGTGTCTGAGATCTGTGGAGCACTCACTGGATGTGCCAGTGGAAGGTTCTGCAGGAGTTTACATCAGGACACATACAGGATGATAATGGGGTATGAGAAAGAGTGAGTTAGGGGCTGGGAGTTGGAAAGTTTGACAACATAGAGTTGTAGTGTCCGAATGTGTGTAATGAGCACATTTGTGTATTTTCCTCTTTCACTTCTCTCATATTTTGTGTTATGCTGACTGGCCTGGGACCAACTTCCACGAATTATGTAACTGTGGATGTGCAACTGTGTGTGTGTGTTTGTGTATACAGTACAGTATATACTACTGTATGTGCAAGCCTGTTTCGGCCAAAGTTGGTATGTTTTCACTTGCTAATGAGAGCCAGAAATTCAAACCAAACTTTTCAAGCTCGGTGATGAAGTTATTGTAGTTTGTGCAAAATGAATCTGCATTTCAGCTTCAAAGACCATGGACACCTTTGCGGGTGCTCTTTACGTATACCCTTGTGTGAGTCAGTGAGTAGAATTGGGATTCATTTATTCAGGAAATTGTTCCAGGTTCAAAGTTTTTTTTATTATTGACCATAAATACTATAAACAAAACAACTGATTAATTAGACCCACAGAGTGTCTGTTTTTAAGACTTTGTTTGCAATGAAGACTCAGCTGCATAAAGTTTGGGTAGTTCTAAAAACACACATGCGGGAAGACAATAATACACTGTATTAACTGTTATGCATGCTATTATGAGGTTATATAAATTTTTTAAATCACTGGAAAGTACTGTAGCAGGTATGCAGTGCATTAAGTGCTTTGAGTGTGGGGTAAGTGTGTTTGTGTGATGCTGTGCCAGTTAATGAGGGCCAGTATGATTGACTGGAAGTTTGCAGGTCCTGTCTCACTGCAGAGGAGAGCAAATGATGAATACACTTCAATCATTTCAAGACAGGCTTTCATCATTTGGTGGAGCTGTCAGACAGTTATCAGGGCTCACTGTAGGCAGCTGGAGAGGAGGCCTCGTCCATAATTGAAAATTGAGTTTAGAAATGTCACATGTATCCGTCCATCTAAATTTCAAGCAGGGAAATCCCCATTGGCACACAGCATGCAGAGGCCTGACAGTACCTATCAATCCACACTTCAGCATTTTAGTCAATAGAGACAATCGCCAGTGGGGGATTTGTTCATTTTTAACAAGGGGCATGTCGGGCAGCTTCAGTATGAGAATATGCCATGGGCAGACCTCAGTACTTTACTAATATATCATTCTTTGAAAGAAACGTACTTGCTTTTCTGTCTTTACCTACTGTGTAACCGATTAAATAATTAGCAGACAGGTAGCTGGCATTATCTGGAGATGCTCATATTTGTGTTTTATTTAAAGCTGCCGCACCATCTCTCAGGCCCTGCAATTGTTCTTTGATAGCTATGCAGATGATTTAACCTTTACATGACCATCTGAGTAACCTTCATATTCTTTGCCGCAGGATAAGGCTGCCAATTTCACAGACACAGGTTGAGCTTTATCAAAAACAAAAAATCCACAGTGATGCTACTCTTAGGTGTATGTGTTCACCTTAGAGTAACTACATCCAAGGTCTAACTCCTCCACAGTGGTTTCTAAGTGAGGAAAATAGAACACTAATCTATTCTGGCGTAATCATGCTTTGACCTGGCTAATGGAGGCAGCATACTCCAGGGCAAGATGTAATCAGGAAGACAGTTAATAAAATGAACAAGACGACTTTACTGATCTTACTAATGTCCCTGACCTTCCCTGAGGGACGACACTTACACACATGCAACCTCACACTTATACATGCATGAATCTTCCCTAATGCACATATACATCAGATGCAGTCTTAGCCATGACCATACAAATAGGCTGAATAATGTAAACACACAGATAACAAGGAGACGGTGTGTTTCAGACATCAATCTCCCCATTATCTCTGCACTAAATCATGTCTTTAAATAGGGATGGATAAACAGATGAATCACCTGCCCACACCCCACAAAAACTTTAAAAGTTCACACTCCTAGTTCAGAGAGAGTTTCAAGGCATCATCTATTTCTGTATGTGTGTTATGTTTACAGCTGCAGGGGGATCGTCTCCACCCGGGGTCACACATATCAACTCCAGGGAGCAGAATCACGACTTCATAAACAGCTATCAATCAAACACTGTGATGACTGACAGAGCTAACGTTCATGTCACTTAGTACTGGGCTATATTTACATGAATAACACGTTGAGCAAGTATAAGCAAGAATCTACGTATAGGTGGTGTGTACATGCACCTGCAAATGCAGCCACACAAAAACATAAACAATCCTTCATAACTAAAATAAAACTATGTTGAGAAAAAAACAACAATGGAGAAAAAACAAAATCAAAACATGTCAAAAAGCTGTCAGTTTATGATCCCTCATGGAAGGTAGACTTAGTTAGGGCACTTATTGCACTTATAGTATAGTCCCTAATAACTACTATTAGTCCCTGGCAGCTCAGCTGTAACCTTGCACACCCATGCGTGCTTCCAATTAACTACACTCTTTTTTTTCAACATCCAGTCTCTCTTTTTCTTGTCCTCTCACCCTCACTGTTTTATTTATTTATTTTGAGTTACTGTTACACACCACATCTGCTCCTTATCTTGTTGCTATGTGTTCTTGTGCCTTTTTTGTATTTGTATTAGTAAGTGATGTTTCCTACTTTGTGCCTGACTACTTTTTAGTTGCTAATATAATAGATCTCACTATTTCACTGTTCAAACACATAGACCGCAACTCAAACGTCTTCCTAAATGGCATAATAATCAGAAAATGTGACACCAAATACAAACAGAAAAGGCCCTCAAGTTTCGGATATACTCTATTAAGTTCTTCTGAGAGGGGTGGTGAAATAAATAAAAATTTGCCCTTTCAAGTTTAGTTACTGGCCTTGTATGTCAACATGACGCAACTACATGTATAAAAAGGCAATAATATAAATATTTTGTAAATAAAAATGATGCAATGTACTTTCCTGCTTGCTTCAAGTGCTTCAACAGCACCAAGCATGTTTAAAAATGAAAAGTGTGATCTGGTAGTTTGCTACTTAGACATAGCCTCTGTTATTATACATTAATTTAATAAAAGATGCCATAATGCTAACACCACTGCAGCGTTTACTGTAAACACAGTTCACTGCTGGTAGTTATGATGAAAAGACATGCCTGACATACAGTACTGTCCCTGCACCCATATGCTGAACCTCAGTGTAATGATAGACCCCATTCACTCTCCGATCATGGTTTTATGATATTAGCAGTTTACAGCCTCAGCTCTACCCCTGTGTGGGATGTACTTCAGCCAGTTGGTGGATTACAGCAATGCATCAAGGTGTTTGCAGCAAAATGAAAATGTAATTCTCTGAGCACTTGAGGGAAATATGAGACGAGGGGTCAGGAATCATCCCTTGTCGGAACATAATCACTGGCTGCTAAAGGGCGCTTGTCCCGAAGCTGTGACATTCCCAAATGGCAAAGCCCCTGTCATAATTCCTGGAGGTCATTCCAGGGATATCATTCCCAGGAATATTATGGCTAATGAGTGACAGACTACGTTCAGTGTGGAAGAGGTCTCCTTGGGGTATGGAAGCAACCTTGTCAGTGCAATATCATCTCCTGACATCTTCTAATGAAGGCATACATGCATGAACGCATGTACGTAGACACATCCAAATTAACACAGTCATGAGATGGACACTAGGGCATTGAGTTGACAGTGATGGATTTAAACACTATTGGCAGTGTAAACGGTTATTGACACAGTGTCTGCGTCTGTAAAAGCTGGTGGTAATGGAGAATGATGATGGGGTTAATTTAAAATAATTAGCTGTGTGGGTTATCCTTGAAACAGCCATATACAGTAAGTAACTGATATCATGAACCCTCATCAGAGGTAAAGAAAATATTTTTACATTTTTTCAGATCAGTTAAGTCAATTTATCATTGACATCCAGTAGCCTCTGGACAAAACAAGTCACATAAGTATAGATCCTAATCTGAGGATAAAAACTGGCTTCAAATTCAAATTAAGTCACTTACAGTAATCCATTTCTAAAGTGTATTTAACATGTCTTACAGCATGAAATAACTATAAATCTGTAACAGACAAGTTATACAGTATTCTGCATTGTATTATAGAGGAGGATTGCATGAAAGGTTTTACTCAACAACAATCTGCTGGCTTAGCTTGTGTTATATAGGCAAGCACTATATTGGTGGGAAATGCCATTAATAAATATTGTAACAACATAAAATGAATTTATTTAAAAGCATTGCTTTGCTAAATGTATCATTTAAACTGTATTATTCCTACAAGGACTTTGTGGTAGAAATTACATTACAAGAATTACATTTAGGTATAAAATGTATGTGTTAACTGGTCAGCCTTTTACCTACTCTGCAAAACCTGTGAGATTCCGGTTCCAGACTGTCTAGATAGAAAGATTATTAGATAATTAAGACCTTGGGTGTCTCAAATTGGTAGCCTTGATATGCTGGATGGAGACTGGATTCTGTTGTTTAGCCCCTCTTTGTGACCTTGTCC
>LKNJ01000535.1:84937-173750 GCA_002120245.1 Maccullochella peelii
CCCCCCCCCCCCCCCCCCCCCAAATAAAGGACTAATTGGCTGTCAGAAGTTGTGATGCACTAGTCAAACTTGAATACTGTAGCAAGCTATTCATAGCACAGCATCCGAACTGCCACCAAATCATAACGCTGTTAACCACCTAAGAGAAAACACAGCACTGGGATGTTACCACAAGTTTAGTGCCATGACAGAGGCCATGGTGGGCATAAAGACACACACTTATAATAATAATAATAGAAAATCTTAATTTACATACACCAGACAGATGAGTGTTTTCTGAGAGACAGAAGAGTGGCAAGTGAAAGTTGATGGACTGTCATGACCTTCATGATTGTAAACAGAAATCATATCAGGGAGCAAGGGAGAGAGAGAGCGAGAGAGAAAGACAGCATACAGTAATTGGACTGATGGTGATATAAGAAAAGAGAAATACTGATATTAAATTACAGCAGAGGGGTCTGGGAGCTGAATACGGCAGATTCCTTAACAAGGCACAGCAACACACAACTGATGCTCCTTGTTGTTTGTCTTCTTCCATTGAATTCTCATTGTATTTCCACTCTGTGGCAACTTCTCTTTTGTAACCTCCACACCAATAAGGCCTCATGAATGCAGCTGTACTGAGCTGAGAACACATGAGAAAGAATCCAGGAAACAAGAAGAAAAGAAGTAGAAGTTTAACGTTTATATGCCAGTCCCTCCTCTGTATGTGTTCCTCTCCTTCTCCCTCTTGAACTCCATATTTTCCTTTTCTCTCTGTGTCTCTGCTGGAGAGTACTGGAGAGAAAGGCTAATGTAACTCAACGGGCCACCAATCCAACTGCACTTCTCCCTTTCCCTCATAAACTTGCTCTGTTTCCGGCTTCTCCTTCTCTTCTTTCTGTACTTCCCTATCTGATTAAATATCTTACGTCTTAAACTTTGTCCTTTTCTTTGCAGCGCTGCATTTGTCTTTTTCTGTGTTCTCTCTCCTACCTCCATTCTTTTCTCTCTTCCTCTGCAGTCCATCTGACAGTATGAAACATGACCTCTCACTTTGGCTGAAATCCCCGAAATCTTTGTTGTTTTTGTAAGTGAACACACACGTACACATGCAGGCACAGACATGCATGCGGACACGCACACCTGCACAAATCCCAAATGCTATTTCCAATTGCTCTAGAGCTGGAGGAAGACAGGAGCTTATTGAGATGAAGCATGGGGCCTTGGGGGTGACAACGTGGGCATGATTGTCTGCTCTGCCAGCCTCTTCTTCCCTGAAACTCTACAGAAACTAAACCCCACCAGCGACCACAGCTAACCACCAAGGGAGAGAGAAAGAGAGAGCAGTATTTCAATTCTCTGCTTTTTGCAATTCATCACCACCCTCTAACGGCAAACTGTGCAGTTAAGCTATCACTCCCTGGAAGAAAAACAGGCATTCTTCAATCAAACTGTCTGAAAAGGTAAGGTGCTGGTCAACCCAACTTATATCATTCCTGCAGAATGGCTTATAATAGATCCGATGGCATTAAGAACATGGTATGCATTCCTGGTCAGAATAAATTCAGACTGTTTCAAAATGAGTGACCAGTGAAATCTGCGAAAACACTCAAATTTGGCACTGACAAATCATGCGGATGGCTGTGATTATCAAAATGTTAAGCCATTCAAACAGCTAGCTTGGAGAAACAGCTAAAACTTTCTTTTGACAGCAGTAAATGTTTCTCCAAACTTTTTATACATCTTAGAATATCGTTACCTGGAAAAACGCCTCTGAAAATCTAACTCTGAATGCACTTGGCACTTAGCAAATGGTGTGTTATCCACGACTGATCTAATGTCTTATTCATGCATGTGTGAGGTTGATGTGTCAATATGCTTAAGTGTAAGTGCTTCTGTACCATCTTCTGCACCATCACTGTAAGTAACTATAGTTAATTACAATTAACTATAGTTAATTGTAAGAACACAGGACTAAATGCATTTTTTCCCCCAAAAATGACTGACATGGCAAAGTACCCCATTAGGCCAATTTGTCTACATCTATTTCAACACAGGAAGACAGTTTCAAGATGCATCTTGTGCAGCTTTGTCAAAATTGGTCCACTGATGTGGCAATTTTAGCAGTGCCAAGTTAGAAAATTATCCCTTTAACTTCAGTTTACCCATGGCACCTCACAGTGTATTTCTTAATAATGAAAGATCCATGTTGTCTGAAATATCACTTGAAATATTCTGCTGGAAGAGGGCCATCCGATGTATAGAACAAATAAGAACTTGAGGAGCTCCATTGGGCTATTTCACAAAGAAGAGAATGCATACAGAAACAGACAAAGAGAAAGAGAGTGGAGAAAAGGGAGAAGAGAGACAGAGAAGAAAGCTTGATGTTGAATGACACACAGAAACAGAGAGACAGGCAGAAGCGCAGATACAGGAAGGCTGAACAACAAAGCGAATTCCACTGTCGGTGTTTGCAATGGTCATGCTACGTTATGTGATCCTGTTAGCTTGCCTGAGTTATTGTACTGGAAGCATTGTGGGGCGGCAAGCACTGAGGAAGCAGTAGGCTTCATAGAGCCACAGAGATAGAAGGCTAAATGACAGATGATACACAGATTTAAACACCACAGGATGGCCCAAGGCAAGCTGGGAGCCACAGACAAGTATCCTTATACAGTAACACAAACACTGCGAGTGCATACTCAAATAGACAAACTCTGACGGCACACACACTTAGACACACTTGGTGTGTCTCATTTCAGGGGCCGCATCCTTTGAAATCTGCATTTCAACAACAAATGCATCATAATGGGCTGACAAGGCTGCGCCATTCTAAAGGCTCCTCCACATGTGGCCTCATTTTACCCAAATTTGGACAACAGCCGCCACTGTATCCATTCTGTGCCTTGGTTTCTGACTCTATGAGTTGACGAAGACTGATAAAATGCACCATTAGTTCTGGTCCCTATGAGAAACTCACAATGAAGCTATGGTGAATCCGCATCTAGTGAAAAGGTGCAGGTCCATCCAACTAGTTTGAGTCCTCTGAAGGCCACACCATCGTACATCATGTTCTTTGAAGGAGTTGGCCCCTAAAATAGGACTCTGCTAACATCCCATCTATATTTGCACGCACAGAGGTGCCTCGATATCATGCTGTGAATCTAATCTCAGTTTACAGCCCAGCACATGGCATGAGTCTCCCAGTGCACCCTGAAAATGGATTATGATAATGCCATAACTGCCTTGGAAGGAGCAGTCAGGAGGAGCTGTACGGAAACATCAGTAGCCTCCCTGGAACCTCCTGCAGAGGTGCACAGCAGGAGACAACAGTGGAGAGATCAACTAACATATACTTTTGTTCAACCTTTCATGTTCCTCTTCTCTCCTGGTTTTTCTTGTTCTGCATTTTATTTGATGTCTATTCTTCCTTCCCTCCATTCTCACCATCTACTCCTTCCTTGTTTTTAATCTTTCCACTGCTCCTGTCTTTATAAACGCATACACACCCATACGTGACACCTTTTGAAATGGGTGAAAGCTTTGTGACAACATCAAGTCCTGTTGTGCCGCCTATTCTAATATTGCTGACAACAAGGATAATAAAAAACCTATGGCTTCACATTGAGGCAGAACGGATGGAGAGCAACATGGCATCTCAGAGTCTCCGGCTGTAATATTTCTCAGAGTGTTGTGATAGTGTACTATTTTCCACTCCACAAGGCACAAAAACCACCATGTACCAAACAATACTCTCTCTCAGTGAGAAGTTGAAGGTCTCTCCTTGAATTGCAATAAAACTGAAAGTGAAAGCATATAAAGGAAATAACCTCTGCACCATTTTCCTCTGCAGCTGCGAAGAGCTGCAGTTGTGCAAAGACAGCGGGCCAATGGTAAGGCAATGACAGGGACAATGAAGCAATGAGACACAAATGGAAAGGCCAGGATTTTAGTGTGTCTAAAGGGAAACATAAAGAGGAGAAAATAAATGAACAAAATAGGAATCAGCTTTTATTGGAAAAAAATCAAACGATTTATGTTTTACAATTATAATTTGGATAATAACAATGTTTATGAGTGCCAAACATACTGCAGATGTTGATGTGTAAGTGTGTATTGACTACAGCTCAAGAGACAACATAAACTCAACTCTAAAATGAAGTAGCAACAGTTTAAACACATTCTGAGACTCTAGCCTTATTAGTGACATAGCCACAAAAAACCTCTAGCTTATTATTTGCAAACTGGGCAGGTATGAGTGGTATCGATCTTCTCATCTAACTAGCATATTTCCCAAAATGTGGATCTACTGCTTTAAAGTCAGTGGATTTGTTCTTAAAAATATATTGGTGATTGATGTGATTTCCTGATTATTCAGGGGCTGCAGCAACTTCAACAACATCAGTTGCTGCTGCGGGACTGACTGAGGCTCGGAACTGTGAGACTGTACAGCAGATGACGTCACTACAGGAGGCCTTTTAATTTGTGAGCATGAACAAATTTGCCTGGATTAAGCCCCCTAAATTGCTCATTTTGTGTTCTCCTCTATTTGCTTGTTGAACAAATTTATGGTTATGAGTTCGGCACCTCTGCAGTCTGACTTAGGTTTATCCTCTGAGGAAGTAATTTGGACATCAGGTGCTAAGCACCCTGATTGGACTCACAATTTATGAGCTGAACTGCTGTCCTGGGTTGACATGGAACTGTGTGAACAAAGGAGCGCTCACAAATGACATCAAACTTTTTGCTCCTGTAATTGGATGGGATTAGTCTGGGCTAAGAAAAGCAGCACCTTAACATGGCTGAGCCACACATTCAATTTGCATAATTCAAAACCACAGGGGTTTGTAACAAGTGAGTTTGAAAAAAATAATAATAACAAAAGGGAGAGATTTAGTTAGGTTGGGTCCAGGTAATCAACAAAACACAGCTGAGAACTTGATGTCAGGTCAGAGAGATTTGGCCATGCTAATTTATACTCCAGTGAAAAAGTGTAGATTACATGAAATGAACAGCATCTCGCAATTAAGGAATGGATATTGTGGAGCAGGAGGTGGTGGTCAGTGTGTCTCTTTAAAATAACAAGGCAGATACATGGAGAATATTTGCTTGCAGAGGAGCTTCTTAGCTGTTTAGTCGAGAGAATCAGTTAGTTCAACTGTTACTGTGTTATACTAGTGCCATTTCTCCTTATTTTTGGTCTTTCTAGCCACCATTTCTCTTCTTACACAATCAAAATACCAGTGCAAAGCAAAACAACACTTTACAGAGCCAGTTGAACTTTTTTTTTTCCAAATATATTTTCAGTTTATATTCTCACATAACTGTTTAGACAGATTCATAAAGGTGTGAAAACGGCAGCCTAGTTTGTTTTGTTTTATTTTTACATGAGTTTTTTTAATTACAAATACAAAGAATGCAGAATGCGCATGCATTACAGAGGTCAGCTGGCCTTCAGATGAAGCCTTTGCGGAGTGTTTAAGTGCAGCTTTAAATAGAAGCAATAAAAGCATTTGATCAGTCAATTGTTGAGGGCACAGGGTCTTAGAGGTTAGCTCTGTGTGTCAGCATCCTTAGGCTGATTCTCTAAAACAACCTCTACAAACGACATAAGCAGATGTGCTAGCATCACAGTCCTGTTACCTTGTACATTTCAAGTATGATATCTTCAAATACACCCATGCCATAATCAAATTCTGTGAATTCACTTTACACTTAAATTGGTAAATTTCTATACCGTGACAACCCAACCTATGACTGTGAAATCCATTATCTGTGCTAGGATGAATGCTGCAAGATATATATATATATATAAACATTTTTCTATCCATTTCCCACATGATAACACTGCAGTGAGCTTAATTCATTCTTTCAAGTAAGCTTACTATTATGGTTTTGTTGTGGTGGCCAAGTCAAGGTTGAGGGAAACGTGTGTAAGGAGCGCCCACCGCAATGCATCACTCTGGGACAGAATGAAAATCTAAATTGAAAATGGCGCCCACCTTGGTCGGGTCAAGGATCTGTGTGTGAGTTCATGTATGTTTGTGTGTGTTAGAGAGGCAGAAAGAAAGACAGAACGAACAGAGTGAAACTACATGTAGAGCACTTTCAATGGAGCAATGGAGTGCATCTGAATGAAAGGCAGATTGGAATCCTTAGACATATAAATTGCCTTTCACGGTGCTACATAAATCAAAAAGGACTATGCAAGGGTGACCTTTCACTCCCTGTCTTTCTTCTGTCTTTCTCCCACTCTGCCTTTTTTCACAGATACACCTAAAAAAATTACATTAGCCCTTCAACTCTCCTGTTTCTTCTCTTCCCTTGGTGCTGGTGTGACTGTGTGCGTGTGTGCCTGTATGTTGTCTTCTGACAAAAGCTGCTCTCGACAAGCCAAGCCTGCCCCCTCTCAACACCTGTCTTATCCGCTAACATCGTGATTCATCACGCTGTGGTTCACTGGACCCCCCCACCAACACCACGATCCCCAGCTCTTATCCTCACCTCCACCCTCCAAGCTGCCTGTCTGACCCAGCGCCATCCTTCCCTTCCTCCTCCCGCTCACCTTCCTCACCTCATCACGCTCTCATTTCCCCGCTCTGTGTGCCACCCTCCCTCGATCCCACCCATCTGCGCTCCATTTCCTCCCTCCCTCCCTCCCTCCCTGTCACCCCTCTCCCTCCCTGTCACCCCTCTCCCTCCCTGTCACCCATCTCCCTCCCCTTTCCCTTGTCAAGTGTTTATCTCGCTGCCTGCACTCCAGTCATCCAGGCAGTCAGGGGAGAGACAGAGCGCTCTCTCCCCCAGGTTGGTGACCCTTGTCAGGGGGACAAACTGCCCACTGCTGCTTGCCTACACAGCTGGAAAATTAAGGACTTGTGGGGGCGAGAAGGTTCAGCGTGTCTGTGTGTGTGTGTGCATGTATGTGTGTGATAGAGAGCGAGAGAGGTACTCATAGATCAGTTTGTGTGTGGGAAAGAAAGAGGTACAGACAGGTCGGTGTATGTGTGTGAGAGTATTAAGAGTCTGTGCAGTTTTTGTTTGTGTGCTGATATGTGTGTGTGTGAGATCAGGTTAAACAGTCTTGTTTAGAGAGACAACATGCTGCAGATGGTTGTGGGTGTCCAGCTGTTACTCCTTCTAATGGTTTAATGAGTATCACAGCACCCAACTCACTATCTCCTCCTCTTTTTGTTTCTCTCTCCCTCTCTCTCTTCCACATTAACCTGTTGGCACACACACGAGTTTTTAGCAAACAGAGTACACAGCTCAAAAAAACTAAACATTTAAACTCCTGCTCCATTTTTCTTCCCATCTTTGCATTTAGAGTTGATGCCAAACAGCAACTGCTGTTTGTTTTCTATGAAGGTATAAACTCCAAAGCTAATGCCCTGCTTCTGTTATTGTTGAGGAACACCCCTGCTCTTCTTTGATGGTAATCCAAATCAATTGCCCTTTGGGACTGCAGCAAACACAAAAGAGAGTCGAGATACTTTGCTCGATTTTTTTTTGAGGGGGCTTTGACAAAATGGCACTTCCTAGGTGTGGTTGAATTAAATGACAGCATAAAAAACTCAAAACTACATGAACTACAACCATCCAACGCCAAAGCCATATTTTTCCCCTTTAAAAGCATTTGAAAATGACAAGAACAGCACTCCTTCTATTTGGTTTATGAGAAAAATGCAAAAAGGAACAAACTCACAAATGTAAATTTACAGGACAGGATCACAGACCTGTTTTTATAAAGTTCAAATATGCAAGCAAATGCAATCTTTATCCATCTGTTTGTTTTTAAAACAATATGTGACTGGCCTACGTACGTATGACTCAAAGCACCCAGATGCCTCTGAGCAGAGCACACACCCAGGATGCATTACACACAAACTGTATGTTTGGATCTTACATAGTCTCTCTTTAATGACCAGCCTGCTTTTGGGTCTGTGATGGTAATGGGTGCAGGGACTCTGGCTCAGAAACTGCTTGGTCGTGTACACTGTAGTGTTTTGTTAAAGTGAATGGACTTAACGTAATGAAGGGGTTTGGGTATTTCTTATTCACGTCAACTGGAATGGTTATCCTATCCAAAATGATTAAGGTCGTTATATTTTAATCCAGTTTGGATGTGTCTGTATTGACCAGGTGCAACATCTCATTTTCCAAAACACAACTACATGGTTGCCTGAAAAGGTATCTAAGTTCTTGCTGAGCTTTTTCATTCAGTCCAAGACCTCCATGTCTTGCTGTATGGGTACCGCATACTGTACTTTGTCTGTTTATTTACCTACAGGACTGAGTTACTGCTTTTTCTGGATCCAATTCTTTTTCTATCATCTTCAGCCTGCAACTCCACTGTGTTTGTAACTCTGAGCTGAGCTTCTGTTGAGGCATCTCTCGGTCTGCGGTAGCCAAATCCCTAAATTTCTGAGGGAAAATGCATCGACTACTTTCTTACAGCAAGAGATGATACAATAAAAATGAGGGTCCTAAACAAATAAAGAAAAACAAAAAAACTTTACATATTATATATTACTAACAAAATATCACAAATAATAATCATATAGCTGAATGATAACATTAAATGATATGATACTGGTATCCATAATATGGTTTTAATTCATTCTGTTTAGCACTGGATCATTTTCGTGGTTTTTTCCTGTTATGACAGCGTTTTACCACAGTATAGGGACATGGGGACTCAGCTAGACACAGCTTTACAACAGCGAGTTCTGGGCATCTACGCAACCTATGTATCATACAGGTTTTAAACAAGTTTAATCATATTAATGAAAAACACTTTATTTCTACAAAGCCAACAAAACAATGCTCAACAGATAAGGCTGGCAATATTCTATGATTTTCTTATTGTCAACCAAGGACTTAAGGGCAATAAACTGAGGACAAATTTCTGTAGTGAATTTGGTCCGCTAGTGAGTATTTACGGCAGCAGGATGATGTCTCAAAACAAGGTACAAATCCCAGGTTCATCATAATGAAGGTACATGTCAGTCAGTGCAACGGTTCGAATCACTGATGAATAGTTTTTGGACAGCAATGGAGCTCTATGGCACAGAGGAATAAGCTATATCATATGGAGTCATAGGAGTGCTATAAAAAGAATAAATCTGGGAAAGAATAAGACAATAAATGTAGAAATATAAAGAGAAATAAATAAAAGAATAAATAAATGTGGATATATAAAGACAAATAATTATTTTTCCTTTTGCTTTTCCCCATTTGCTTTTACTTTTCCCAGGATTCATGTGTGCATGAATTGATTACTCAGCTTGGGCAGGAAAGCCCACCCAAAGCCAGTTGATTGACAGCTTGGCCCTTCAAGGAAAGCAAAAGCAATAAGGGAAAAGCAAAAGCAAAAGCAAAAGGGGAAAATCAAAAAGAAAAAGAATTATTTCTCTTTATATTTACACATTTATTGTCTTATTCTTTCCTAGATTTATTCTTTTTTATGGCACTATCTCACTATCTCATTATGGACTGTAGAAATGTTCCTCTTGGCTCACTCTCTCAAAGTATGAGATTAATTAAGGGGCCTATATCTATGACTCAGATATTAGGACTATGCCATGTTGATGACAAAGCTGTCATTTGTTGATACCCAGGAGGACGTCATATGCACCAGCACTCAGGAATCAAAGGCTGTGTACAAACACACAGTATGACACATGAGCAATATGCACACAAAAACACGCAAACAATTGGCGCTGAGTAATTACAAGAGAATGTGGCATGGTACAGCAACATTAGATAAGACAAACATCATCAATATTCATTAGTTTGTTTATTCTCCCTCTGTGAGAAAGACAAAAAACCCTCCACAGAGATGTGTCATCGGCACAAAATAAGACACTGACACAGGCACGAATACACATTGATAATCACTGACATCGATATAAACACACTGATATTAATGCAGTGCCACACACAGACATTAAGTTTATGATAAACAGAACCATGCATGCCCACACAGAATCGCTATCAAACAGTGGTACAGGACACATATGATAGCAGACAGGTACACAATGCTGGACACATACAGTTGGTTAATTTCACACACAGACATGCACTCCCCCCCACATGACAGCTGTAAAACTATCTTCTCCAACTTTGTCTCTCTAACTTTCCCTGGGTTACTTTTAAAACCCCTCAAGGTCAAGTCGGATAATCAACTTTCCTCCCTGTGTTGCTTCATTAGCACCGCTGAGTGATATTTCCTCTGTTTTTCTCCTGTTGTTTTTCCAATTGGTCTAATCTCTCTGTGCCCCAATATCCCGCTGTAATCCGAGAGCTGTGTTAAATCTGCCTCCAGTGATCGACGCATACACACTCACAGGCGCCAATCTACCATGCACTTGCTGATGCAGACACTCTGCTGCATGCATAAACACTAATGACACTGGAAATACTCTGTGGTTCATAATATATATGAGTGTGTGTGCAGGAGAGACAAGTAAAAAAGGCAGTGAGCCCAGTAGTATGTACATGCAAATGCATGGAAGCATGTCTTCAAAATGGAGCTGGATCCTCTTGCTTGTGTGATCCATCACTGGAACCGTCACGTTTGATGATCAGTTTGTGGTCATACGCCACAGCTCGTCGTGCATCCGTTGTCCCTGGCAACCTTGGGGAGGACAAATGGAGAGCCGAGGATTGCCTCAGAAAGCTTCATAATTGAGATCAACCCCTCAGCTCGTCGCAAATGAGAAGACAATATTATAATTACTCCTCGAGCGAGCTGTTTCTATTTTTCCATTTGCCTTTTATCTTTCCGCTAGGCGGCGGCCATATGGTGTGTTGTTTATGTGTATGTGCTTGTTTGGGTGTGCTGGTGTGTGTGTGCACGTGAGAGGGAGCAAGCACAGCTCAAAATCCCATTAAGGGGGATATGTATTGGTTTGCTGTGTTATTCAAGGCTTTCAGGGACATTAGCACCGACATATCTTTCAATGTCAGAGCAAGCGGCAGAAAACAAACTAATCTGCTTCTCCTCCTACCCTCCTTCCTCTTTCTCTTCTACCTCTTGTTTTCTTCTCTCTCTGTCACTCTACATCAATCTCTGTCTTACCCTACTATCTATTGCTTCCCTCTTCTCATCGCTATGCCACTGCAAGATGCAACATTTTCCTTCGTCCTTCTTTCTGTCCTTCTCTTCTCTTCACACCATGAAAGCCTGAATTGACAAGCTGTGTTTTTTGGAGTCGGACACAGGTTTCAGTTGGGCTCAATGTAACGCTGTCAATCTCTGAACTTTGCAAAAACAGAGAAAAATAAAATGTTGTTTCTGGATCAACTTCCCTCCACTATTGTAGGTGCTCAACAGCAGCAAGAAATCAAATCCCAAACAACACAGACAAATAAACACACAAAAACCCAAAACGCATGAACATGTCTCTGAAAGGAGTACACAGTGGAATAAGCCCAATTATGATATGAGGAAACTAAAATCCAGGTGCTTGTTTTGTTCTCAGTTGGTAAGTTCAAAAACAACAAAAGTATGCAAACACACAGATATACACACCGAAAACAAAACCACACACAAGCTGACTGTTGCAACACATAGAAGAACTATGCTTGTCTGTATCAAAGGTGCAGTTTGATAGGTTACAGTGAATAGTTTTCAAGTTTAATATGTTTTTTCTTGATTCTAACCTGATTTCAGTACTTCACCATGGTTGCAAAATATAGTAGGGTTTATATATTACGCACACATTACCTACAGAACAAATAAGTTGAAATTAATTGAACACTGCTATTATGCAAGAACACTGCATAATTGCTCTAACTGCAGAAACAATAGCAGTAAAGAAGTAAATGAAGAAGACAGCTGAAAGAAATTTTAGAACATTGGTAATGACTGAATGGGTCAAAGTCTCCTTGATTATTCTAAAGTGCATGCTTATACACGACAGTCCATGATATCCAAAGTCATCAATGGCTCAATCTGTCTGACTATGTATTTGTCTTCTGGAGGTTCATGCTGTGTGTTTTGACATGCATCTATGTTGGTGAGATGACATCAGGGTACCGTGGACTGGTTCATCATCTCATTAGACAATGGAAATTTGTAGCAGCACTAAAGTTCATCTGATATTCAGCCCTAGCTGTACAGTATAACAGCCATGCACATATACAGTATGTGCCAATTAATAATTCTCTTTCATATTTCTCCTTTAAATTATTAATAAATGAAATCAGATATCACTTTCCTTGACAGATTCAGGGAACTCAAGGTAAACAAGGTATTTTGGGGCAAGCAGTGCAAGCCTCCTAAAACTTTCCAAATAAGCTTAAATTGTACATAAATCATTTCAAACTTTTGTCTCTGAGCTGTCAGGAAGTAAAACACAGAAGGTAGACCCCTGGATATACCTACCTGCATAGGGATCCACTTGCAAGGAAACCGGTGCTCAGTGTATGAACGGTGACAGCTACATTCAGATTAATCAGATTAGAGGGTAAATTCCAGTGAAGACTT
Source organism: Maccullochella peelii (assembly GCA_002120245.1). NCBI lineage: Eukaryota > Metazoa > Chordata > Actinopteri > Centrarchiformes > Percichthyidae > Maccullochella > Maccullochella peelii. The sequence continues at coordinate 97,413 of LKNJ01000535.1, forward strand.
CACATGGATACAAAAAAACACTTAGAAACAACTCATTAAACATTTAACTTATCCCAAAAATGAAGGTAATGGGTGATGGGCGATTTCATTTCACCGCAAAGGACATGAATATGTTCTCTCACACCTTAAAGAAGACAAACCTGGCTACGTCGTTATCACATTGAGTTAATGAGATTTCATCGCCAACAGCTTTGTCTTATCTTAAAGGTCAGATCTGTGGGTGCAGTAACTCAACACAGTGTATGATAAAAAATTAAAAAAGATCTGGGGAGACACATATGACCATGTATATGTATTTTATTCACTTGGTTGTTGGTGCTGATAGGTAACAGCGCCAATAACCTGATATTCAAAAACTCAGTGCATTCCTTTGGGCAACACACTGAATCCCTAGAGGCAAGAAAATGAGAATTTCCCAAAGGAGATCAATAAGCTATCAGGTTCATTTTATCATCAGGACCCAGTAGGCTTACATGAGAAAGCTCGTCCACTTGAATGCTAACCATGCGGAACTTTTTCTCTAGGGAACATTCAGTTTAATGTTGCTGTCTGACAACCATCTCCACCCAGTAATATCAGGAGCATGGACATCCACAAGGGACAAACTCACACTGATAATAACCAATACACACATCTTCATACATACGCCATCATCAGCCAGAGCAATAATACATGTTAGTTATATTTGCTAGAAGCTCTCAGCATTAATGTGTATATGTGTTGTATTGTGTGTGTGTGTGTGGTGCCTTTGTATATGTTGTGCCTAGGGCCCACCCTTCAGCACTGAGCATTTCAGAGAGTAGATGAGATAAAAAAAAAACAAGAAGACATATATGGGAGATGGAGAAGAATATAGATAACAGGGAGAAAAGAAAAGATAGAAGCTGCAGAAAGAAACCAGCACAAGTATAAATAGAGAAATAATAAAAAATAAAGACAAGGCATGCTTTGTGTGGATATTTGTGTAGCTGCATTGAGTGGATGTTGCATTGTGTGATTACACTTATTTTTTGTGCTCGTGTGTTAGTGTTTTTCAAAGATATGTCTGTATTATTGACGTATGCTTTCGAATATGTGTGTTTCTGTGAGTTGAGAGACATAATGGACAGGAGCGCACTGCATCTACTTTGATGCTCTTTCTAGAAAGATCCTTATTTTCCAGGAATTTCTTCTCTTTTTATAGCTGCATCTTTGTGCAACTTTGTACACTCGCAACTAAAATATGAAGTGAAAAACACGCTGTCATTCCTCCTATAACTCACCCGGCCTGTCTTTACTTTGGTCCCAGAAGACCATTAACAAGTTTAATGTAAAACTGTAATGCACACAATGGCAGTAACAAAACCATTAGCAAATTGTTAACAGTACTATGTGCTGAGTGCTGCCTTTTGTGTATGGATAATGGACTCCCTTGTAGGCTCTTTATATTGACTGATGTCTAATTTTGGCTGAAAAGAGCAAAGGCAGGAAACAATATTCTACATGGGCTGTTTGAACTTGCTCTGAAACAAAAGCAATCATTGAGCCTACACACGAAGGCATTAGCCTAAAGGTTTGTGCTCGTTAATCTTCTGCATTACATACAAATAAATATACAGCAAAGGAGAACTTCAAAAGACTACTTTTACTTTTGAGTGTGAACCAGTTTACCTCCAGCAAAACATGACCATGAGCAGCCCATACCATTTGATCTTTGGCTGTGTGCTGAAACAGAGCAGTAATTTCAGCTTTCAGCAGCTGCGGGAACATCAGACTGATTCCTCTCCAGTGGAAAATATGAAAAATATAAGGTGTAAACTACTTTTTAGGAAAGCACAACACCTTTCTTAGAACATTATTTCTAGGTTAATAAGATTCTTGTATGACTGGAAAACAAATCCATCCATCTCCAAGTCCCAGGTGTGGGAACGCTGGTAATGCTGTGTTCAAGATCTGTTTAGAAATGACACTTAAATTTTATTTTAGTCTGCACTAGAAGGAATAAGCTTATAAGTATTAGTATTGTTGCTAGATATTATTTTGTCTCGTATAACAGATTCTTGACCCTGCTTGCACTAAAATAAGGGTTTTATTAATGAATTCACGTGTTTCAAACAAATGTATGTACATTTCAACAATAAAACTTTGCTCTTTTGCTGAGGTAAATTCCATCATAGCTACTTTTTGTCTCTGTGTACATTAAAACAGAATTTGTGCAATCTGCAGACCAGGAGCAGAGAGTATTTGACATGCTGGGGGAACGCTACAGCCAGTGGCCAGCAGGCATGGACAGCTCACTCTATGGCAATGCCAATAAGCACACACACACGCGTGCTAACACACACAAGTAGTGAGTTTGAGAGAGACATGGAGGCTTTGAAAACTACACAGACACCCCCCCGCCCCCCCAAAAGCTTCACTAGCAGCAGGTGTTGTCTTTATAAAAGTTACACCACACATACCCTCCATCCACACAGACAAACATCAGACTATACACAGTTACACACTATGGCCGTAACTACCACCCCTGGGACTCTCATGAGTTTGTGTGACTAAGAGACTGTGGGAGAGAAAACGCACAATGAGAAAGATAGAAGACAGAAATATGAAGGAAGAGAAAGCATAACTGAGGAAATAAAAGAGAAAAAAGAGAGATTCTGCCCTTGCAAACACCTTATTACTCCAACTTAATGTACTGTAAAGTGTTATACTCTTTTCCTTCGACACCTGTGTGGCTATGAGCTGTAAGTGTTGCACTCAGGTAGGCAGACATGGTGCGGGGACAAGACACATGACTCTGTCAACACAACATATGACAGCATTATCCTGGGCAATGACGCATTACCGAGGCAACAGCTACCAGAGAGCACACATTATGGGATGTAAATGATATGGGCTTCTCTGTGACAGATCACACTTTGTTGCTCTAGTTCTTGTACAGTCCCTCGCACTAAACACCACTTTGTCACAAAAAAACCTCTCCACCAACACACACACACACGCACACACGCACGCACGCACGCACGCACGCACGCACGCACGCACGCACGCACGCACGCACGCGCGCCTGCTGTTTCCCATTAGCAAACCTTCTACCACCACAGTTGTCTTCAAGTGTCTCCTGTTCTAAGCTATCCAAAAGGCTGTAGAAAGGTTTCAGGCTAATTCCACCCGTTAATTTGCTGTGGTATATAAAGCTTTACATGTCAGCCTCGAGTGCCTCTTATCAACTGAGTGAACACCCTCAGCTCCTCTGCCCCTGCCCATAATGGGTGGGGGCCAAAAAGCTGCCTGCAACCTTGAAGGGAGGCGGATTCTCATTAGTGCATTTAAAGCAGGGAAAGATGGAGAGGATAATTTAACGTTAATTAGCATCTCATCTACAGAGGGTAAGAAAAGGAAGGGAAAAAGAAAGGCGGACACTGGGGTGGTGGGGAGAGTGAGAGAGACGCCCAAGGACCCTGATGATAGTTCTCCTTTCGCTTGTCTTTCGATATATTAGCTCTTGTTCTGTCTCGGCCCCTGACTTGCTTCTTGCCTCGAGTGCTTTCACAAATTAATGACACTGTAACCAGAACATTAGTCGGGTAATGAAAGACGTGGCACAATCGGGCAGTGTGTGGGCACAGTAGGCTAACCAAAAGGGATAATACATGAAATAAAAAGGGATATTAAAATTAATAATGGCATGATCCAAAATGCCAACAACAAGAAATAGAAAACAAAAAAAACAAGGTAAAAGGTGTGAGTTGATATAAAGGCCACACAGCAGAGGAGTCAGCAGCAGTCATTGTAGATTAGTTAAGGATTGCATATTTTCCAATCGAACTTAATTAGGGACAGACTTTTGTACTTCAGCTAGATGTCAGCTAGCCTTGTTCACATTTCACAGAAGTGCATCTTTATTGGTACCTGTTATTTTTGTAGAGCTTAAGAACGAAAGCGAGAGAAGACAGAGAAAATTGTCTGCTGCTGCTGCATTTGTAGGTTAATGATGACCATCAAAAACAACAAACCAGAGGAAAAAAAGTAAACAAGTGGTTAACCAGTGCTGCCGAACAAAGTCATTAGGGTGTAATGCAAGACCTGTGAGTATGTGCGTGTGTGGAATTTTACAGGGGCTGGCTTGCTGTGACTTGTGCGGCAATAATTGAGACCAGAAGTGCCCAAGGAATGGACTGTAACAATGCCACGCATACACACAGCCTCATTATCCTGAACCACACTCATCTCTAGCCTCCCTTGTTTTATTTCCTCTCCTCCTGTGTACCTCAGTCTCTCCTGCTTTGGCTCTCATAGCCTTTTTAAACCAAACACCAATTTCTAACCTGTGTTTCTGTTCACAGCTGTTATGGTGGGTCTTTCATACCAGACTTCATGAGAAGTAATATCCCAGAGTCAAACCATTTACAAAACATGCTGTTGAGACATGTGTCAGGTAGTGTGTTCCGTTTAATTTATCTGACAATATAGAACATATAAAAAAAAATTAAAAATCACACCCTGTGACCGGTACATATTCATTTAAACAACGCTGAGGAAAACTTAAAAAGTCAAATAACAATTTTTTACATGTGGTGCTTTTAGTGTTGTTCTCACCTCTATGGTCAGCCAGTTAATCACTTGTCTAAGTCCATTCTTTTTTCACTGAGTATTACACATTATGTGCTTGTCAGACCCTGATATCAAGATCAGTAGTCTATTGTTGGCCACAGCACAGTTCTTTTGCTCGAGCTGACTGAAGTGTGTTGACAGCTTGATGTAACAGGTAAACAGGAGTTTGAGTTTCTCCCTCTCTTTAGCTGTCTCTGTAAACTCCCCCCCCTTCCCATCTACTTTATAAAGCTGCCATATCACCTACTTTTACTTCCTTTTTAGTAGCCTGTAACATTTTAACAGCCAATAAATATGCTAACATAACACAATTCCATAATGTAATAAAATCCTGAAATAATAGCACTTTATAATGATAGCATTTTTACCGGTAACATAATAACTTTTGACATGACTAGACAAAAATTACATTGACAATTTTGACTTTATGACATCACCCCAGATTAATTGGATGTCGTTTCGCTGACAGCAAGTGAAAGCTTTCCATAGCAGAGAGAAAAAGGCTGGATATGCAGCACTATCAGCAATCTCATTTTAGGGTGGTCAGGTTATCATTGCAAAACATTAAGATTTTCTATAACTGAATTTTGCTAGCAGTGTTACTTTTCACTTGAGAACAAAATCATTTTGACAGTTTTTACAGTTATATGATTGGATGACAGTTGGGTTAGACAAAAAAAGTCAGAGTCAGTAATGCAACACCCAGTCAATTAGTTACATTTTATGTGTAACTTAATCATTGATAAGGTATCTTATTGCAGTTCCTGAATGAGGCATTTATGTCACTTAATTGCACTGTTTTTGTTACATTACTGCGCGAAACCTGGGTAAACAGACTTACGCTGCAGACCCCTGTCCACCAACTGCAAAATAGTAAATAGGAGCAACTTTGTAAGGCTAATAGTCATAAAGGCCACATGTTCGCTTGGCCAGTGATTTAATCAAAGCTTCTTCATATAAGCGGAAAATGTGTGGATCTGTGTTGCCTCTAAACTGTGCACATATTAGACACAGAAGAGCAATTCACTGGATTCATGAGCTAATTTATTTGATGAAAACATTTCTCTCTTCATTAGCCTGGATGCTATAAATGATTCTATCAATCGCTAAAGGCAATTCTGAGAAATAAAGAGATCAACAACAGTTAACAAAAGCTCTGAGTAAAAGTTAGTTTTAAAAAGTTACTAATTAGATCCATATTAGGCGATTCTATATCTCATGATCAATGCCAACGTTGAGTGGCACTGCAGGAAGTAGTGTGTCCTTGTAGCGAGGCAGGAACTAAGGGTATTGAGGTCGTGGATGGGCGTGCATGTCCCCAAAAAAAACAAACAAAAAAAAAACAGACAGTATCAGTCATTTCAGCAAATCCCCCATAATAACATATGTTTACATTCAAGTGACAAAATCCCTAGTGGCCATAGGAATTAAGATTGAGAGCAAAGGAGGAAGTAGTGTAACATAGTTATACAGCCACAAAGTCCACAGAGGGATGAGGTCAGGGCAGATAAATGGGACATGTCAAACTTCAACACCGGAGGCTGCTGTTCGTTTCCCATTTCTTACGGACAGTCATGTTTGCTTCTTTTAACCATAACCGTGATCATCCCCTAACCGTAACCAAATGGTTATTACTGTAAGCATGACGACGAAGGTCCCCTAAGCTTAACAAAGTAGTAATTTGCCAAACCTTGTTACAGTTTTGGAAACACAGACAAACAATGTAATTCTGTCGATAGTGGCAGCAGATCAGAAAACTCTTCGATGTGTTATTCCAGAGGGCATGGACAATTTGAGTTCCCCTCCTCTCACAGTCATGCAATTAATGTTTGTCTATTTATTAACTGTAACCACAATCTTTCCCTAACCTTAACCAAGTGTTTTAGTTGCCTAACCCTATGTTTTTTTCCCTTAACAATGAGCTTTCCCTGACCTTAACCATACTGTAGTTGCCCTGGCAGATACTATGGGAAGCAAGGAAATTGAAAACATTGGTACTGGACTTATTATATGTACTTATTCTGGTGTTTTGCAGAATCGATATTCTTGTGTGGCAATATGGTTGCACCAATCAGAGGTTTAATTTTTTATACAACATGTGTGTAACTTCTAGTTACGACTTTAGGCTTGTATATTCAATTCAATTCAGTTTAATTTATATAGCGCCATATCATAACAAAGTTATCTCAGGGCACTTTTTCATTATAGAGCAGGTCTAGACTTTTTATGTTTACAGAGACCCAACAATTCCCACCAAGAGCAAGCACTAGGCGACAGTGGCAAGGAAAAACTCCCTTTTAGGCCTCCTTTTTATACACTGCATATACCAAGCAGAGGAGTTGCTGAGAGTTGCAATGGGCCATTTCGAGTGATTACTGGGATACCGCCAACTTTTACACATGTGGGTTAGGGTCAGGTGCAGAACACCGATTCTACAATGTTCAGCCAGACAGATGGGACAATGAGTTCAAGTACATAACAAACATATTGTACATTTCCAAAAGAGAAGGAGCCACGGTGACAAGAGAACTGAAAGAAGAGAGAAAATTGCTTTGTGTTTTTACATTGGATGTTCTTGACCTTTCAGGGCAACTGTCCTCTGCTGATGTACAACACTAACAAGCTTTACACGTAGCATACGCTTCATCCAAATTCCTCTGTGGCTGTGAGGATGCGTGTCAGGGAATGATAGATGTGTGTTTTTATCTGTGTCTGCATCTGCACAAGGGCTTGTTTGTGCAAACCTTGTGCCACTGGTTGTTTACAGGTTGTTTACGCTGAAAGGAATGATGCTAAATCATTAGTGAAGGGTGCTAATTCTCCTCTAAAAGCTGTGATTCCAACACTAATGGAAATAGTGTTCAACAGACAGAGTGAGAAGACAGGGGCAGAGAGATGGGGTAGGGAAAAAAGGAGATCTAAAAAGGAAGGAAAAAACTGTGAGGTGAAATTGGAGGTGAGAAATGGGTGAAAGGCAAAAATGGAGACTTGAAATGGTAAATGGGATGAGAGGGAGAACAAAAGTAGAGTAGGGAGGTAAGTGTGGAGTAAGAGGAGAGAATAGATGGATGGAAATTGATAAATATGGATGCAGTAGATGATGGGAAGCAGTGGGGAGAGGAAGAGATGAGATGGAAGAAGGAGAAAGGGGGAAGAAGGAGAGAAAAAGTTAATATTACTTATTATTATAAGTGTGTGCATCTCTTTCAGTTGTCTCTGTGTTTGTGTGGCTGCATGCATCAGCATCAAGCTCTCCCATTATTTTACCTACCCATTTTGTGAATAGCGAATGTTGGACAGACACAAGCTGTGTGTGTGTGTGTGTGTGTGTGTGTGTGTGTGTGTGTTTGCAGGATGTGTTCATGGATGAGTTAAAGAGAGGTGATAAAAAATGATAAAAGGACAGAATATGTGAAAGAGTTGAAGAAGGGGTCAGACAATTAGGACAATTACTGCCCAAGTTCCAAATTAGGGGTGTCACTGGTGGCAGAATATAAGTCCCATTTAACGGTTCGTTTAGCTCTAAAGTGCGCCTGTGTGTATAGCCATGCGTATGTCTCTGTGTGTGTGTGTGTGTGTGTGTGTGCCTGTGGTTCACAGTGAAAATGCTGTTGACAGTGTAATTTTATGAAAGCTGACAGCTAATTTATGAAGCATATTTTTGGGTAAATGATTTTTCCTGGTCCTACTTTCTCATTCTAGACTAGTAATTGGATTTCCCTAACTTGCAAGGTAGTGAATTAGGAGTAAACTAGTTAACAAAGGACTGTGTGTGTGTGTGTGGTTGTGGGAGGGGTGTTTGTATGTGTGTGTATTTAAAGTTTTAGGGTAAAAAAAGAGTGTATTACAGAAAGTTTGAAATTTTGTGTATTTGTACGTGTGTGTATGCATGTAAGTGTAGGTGCCATATCTATCACAAACCACCAATTGCTTAATTCCTACTCAGTCAATCAAGGACCATGAACACACACATTCCTCCTCTCGCTCACTCTAATTGCCAGGAGTGTCTTGTCTTTATGAAGCTATCCCTAAGGTCTGTGTGTGCATGCGTGTCTGTACTCTGTGTGTGTGTGTTGGCCAGAGGAAACAGAGGAAAATGACAGAAAACGGTTCTGACAATGACAGCAAGCTTGTTATTCTCATAGTGAAAAACACACAGCACTGTGAATAATACTATGCACAGGCGCGCGCACACACACACAGATGTCTTCCTCAAACAGGATATTAGACTAAATACCAAGCTTTGTCACAGACTGAGCAAAACAAGAGTAAAACATAGCTGCGAGCCCTCTTCTCCATACTCTTCTCTGCAGCACAAAAACGAACACAAATCTAAAGTATCTAATCCAGGGCAAACCTTACACAACTCAAACATTTTGCAAGCCAGCCGAACTAATCCAAACCAAATTGGCACAAAACTCTACCAGGCCTTCCTCAAGTACATTACAGCCAAAAAGACTGAGTCCAAACAAATCTAATGCAAATGAATGTAATCCAAATTAATCAGAATGAGCCAAGCCAGGCCACAACTCATTTCCAGTGGTCTGTTTCAATATTATCATCTGTAGCATTAGTGCTAAAGCAAGCAGTTTTAGTACAGATGGCTAACAAATTAAAGGAAAAACACCACATGGGGTATCTTAGAAAGGTGTTTCCACAACAAGGCACCAGAACAGCTTTAAAGCTCCATGGCATTGATTCTGCAAGTCTCTGGGACTCTACTGGAGGGATAGAACACCATTTTCCCAAAATATATTCCCATGTTCTGCGTTTTTCAAATGTCCCTGACCACACATTCTGTGAAGTAGAATGCTTATCCACGTACAAACATCAGTAAATCTGCACTTTCCTGGCATTGTGCGAAGTTACATTTATCTGGCACACAAACTGCAACTCAGGTGGGCATAGAAAGGGCGTTACCTCACGCAGAGCACATACGTAACGTTTAGCGAGTGATCTCCTCTAACATTAAATGTGTTGATTAAAACAGTATAATATACTGTACATATCTGTGAAACAAATTTCCATGATTTTTCCCACATTTTTGGGTTTATTTATTTTCCCCCAAATTTTCCAGGCGTGGAAATATCTATTTTCAAACTCCATGACTTTTGCAGGTTTCTTATGACTGTACGAACCATGTTTAATTTGTCTCCCGTCTGCAGTATCCTCAGACAGAAGGAGAAAGAGATGAGGAGAGTGTGTTGTTGTTAATATGAATTTCCCATCAAATTCTGACTATGTGACAAAAAAGAACATCCTGCCTGTCTCAGTGCTGTGTACTTGTGTTTGAGTCAGTGGTGAATAAAGATGTCATCCTCAGCCTTTACCTGGAGTGTTGAGCAGTCTGGACATGCGACAGCTGTAGGCGATTTGCTGCTCACAGTATTCTGCACTGGTGGTGATGGCTGTCACCTAGAAACACAAGCAAGGATATGTATTTTCATTTTATCTTATTCAGCCAGACAGGTCAACTTCATGTAAAACAAAATAATTATTGAGCAGCAAAATGAAACAAAGTGCACTGTAATGTTTTAATTTAGCTTGTGGAACAAGTGATCCATACAAATTTGGAGGGAACATAATTACGGGAAGGATATGCTACTCAAACTCTGTCAGCTCATGGAACACAGCGTTCTTGTACACACTGCTGTCACTCCTCATAGGAGTGCTGAAAACTGTTAAGTTCACACACAGTTTGCTTTTGACAGAGTGACAACTGCAATCTATAACCACTCACCAGGAAGATTAAGCTATCGACTCGTGAGTGTGAGAGAGCGGATTCAGGTAGTCTGAGTTGTATGTAGCAAAACCACAGCAGACAAGTGGTGGAGACATGAGGTGAAACACTCGTTAAATTAGATTATAATTTGTGCATTTGGCAGAATAAAGACGGAATCAGTAGCGAGCTGTGTCTCACTGCAGTCTCTAGCTGTGACTCATGTACTACATGACCATGTTGATTGGTGTAAGTTTGTCAAAACAGCTCCTGCAATCATATTGGTTTGTAGCATAAATGTTACCATGGTTACATTTATTCTATGCATTTACAGCCATCATCAAATGACTCGCTTCAATCTCATCGCTCAAGACTGAAGAAAGACGGTCACGCATATTAACAATAACAAGCAAGAATGTCAGAAACCAAAACCCAACCTGGTCAGGTTGCCAACTCCTGCTCAGTCTACTTGTTTACTAGATTTATAAATTATGGAAATTGGGCAATCAAGGTTCTCTAGATTCTCAACAGCACTTCATGGGCAAACTTAAATTTACAAACAACCCAAGGCAAAGCTCTGCTAGCTCAGACTAAATGTTACTCATACATTTGCAGACAAAAAAGCTTCAACTAGCCAACACTGATTGACTTAATAAGTAGAGTGTGTACCTCAGTACAGCCTGGGGTGTGAAAGTGTTGGCAAGTAAGCATAGTCACACTTGTTCTGATATTGTTAAAATACCACATATTACATCAGAAAAGTAAAGATGCCATTTAAGCTCAGACCTGGTGAGATTTTGGTGAGGATGAGTACAAGGCTTGGGATACTCACAGAACCCACACCACACTTAAGAGTTTCAGAGAAAAAATAGCACTCAAATTAAAAATGAAGAGGCAAATAATTAGGAGTTCTTGGTTTTATACCTGCTTCTCCTTTTATTCACTGAGTTGTCACACATGAATGCTACTACTATCCTCTGTGGATCACTGTCAGTGACTCTTAGGAGTCTATCACAGGGTGATTCTTTCCGATGCGTTTTGAGTGGGAAAAACAAAGGAGTTTTTGATCAGCATACAACCGAGAAGGCAGCCTGACATAGCTGGCACAGTGTAGCGGGCAGAAGTGTAGGAGAAAATGGCTACAAAATTCAACCGACAACCGTGTTGAAAATAGAGAAAACTGTTCCATACTCCTTGTTAGACCTGCCTTCAAGTGTAGGATATCGTCATTTAAAACAAAAACAAAACTGATGTTAACTGTATTGATGGAGAGTTTAAATGTCAATATGAAATCACATTTTATGATTCAAGGATGCTATCTGCAAAAATTTAACACATCCAATGACAGATTCTAGTGCTCCATATCCTTCACAAGAGGATGTTGATATGGACTCTCTTAGCATGAAACTAAAAGCCTGATGGCTACAATTCAAATATATGAAAAACTTTTTTTTTAACCTAATAATATATAACATAATATACACCTATTTAATAATATATTCTTAAAAATCTAGTTTTTTCCCCCCATTGTATTTTCATATAAGAATAACATCACTTTTACTTTTTGGAAAAAAGTGTGTGATGGCAGGCGTAAATACACACAAATATTAGTTGGATTGTATATAATCTAAAATGCAACTGTTACACTAAGCAACACAATACTTTCTATGCATAATGTATGCTAGTGTGTGTATGTGTGTTACCTGGTCCATAGAGGCACTGTAGTTAACCTGTAAAACGGTGCGCTTCTCTCTACTGGAACCAGTCACTGCAGTTTTGGGTGGCAGGTTGTTCATGACGGTTGTCCACACTTTGTCCTCTACACAAACAGACATGTTAAACATGTTAGGATGTTAAGAATTATACTTCAACTGCAAGAATAAAATCACTTAGATGTAGTAAACTTTTAAAGTAAGTTTACACAGATTACAAACAGTAGATGCACACACATGCTCATATATATCGACACACACAGAGAAAACTGCAGTTTAGGCGGTTCATGTGTAATCTAAGTAACAGCTATGAGACTCCAGGCTTTAATAGACACTTCTGTGCTGTTATAGCATGAGCCAGTCACTCAGACATCTCCCTGTTCATTCACACTGTCAGTCAGGGAATGTGTGTGTGTGTGTGTGTGTGTGTGTGTGTGTGTGTGTGTGTGTGTGTGTATTTCAGGTCTATGAAGTGTGTGTATGTGTGGGTGAAAGAGAAACTCTTAACATTTCTGAGGTTTGTGTGTGTGAGTGTGCTATTCAGCATGACTAAGGGGCTAGCCAGTGGAGTGCAGTGACATTTCATTAAAAGTCTCGCCTTTGCTCTGCTGCTCCAGACTATCTACTTATTCCACTCTACGTGTGTGTGCATGTGTGTGTGCGTGGAGTTGGGCAGGTGCATGTGTCGGTATATGTGTGCGTGTGTGACAGAAGTGTCACTCAGACTGTTGGAGCACTCTTAGGTCTGCATAACAGGCCTGTTTCATGTGTTTGTGGTGTGTGTGGGTGTGTGTGTGTGTGTGTCTGTGGTGGCTGCTCCTTCAGAGTTAAATGTCAGTAGCTGTGACCGCGTTGCCATGGAAACCCAAAGTATGGCAGGTTACGAGTGCTGCTGAGGTTAAGAATGAAGAGGGCGGAAGAGTTTTCTTCACACACAGGTCACTGGGGCCAGACAGAGTAGGGAAGTGTGCACACAGACACACACACACACACATGCACACCTGCACGCACATACACATGGATGCACCACAGATGAAAGCCCACACACAGACACAGAACAGTGATTTCAGGCACTCCCACACAAACCTGTCATGTTGCAGTTGACTTTGAAGGGGCCAAGGGGTCCGCTGCCGTCAGGGTCGATCCAGTAGGTGTCAGAGGACCTGCCCAAATGCTTATAGGCCTCACATGATGGCTCATAGATAGCTGGGGGGGGGGGCAGGGGCAAAGAGAAATAAGGGGGAAAATGAGCAGTTGGAGGAGGAGGAAACCAGACTAAAAGTCCATAGGCACTGAGGTTGTAATGCTCATTACACACCAGAACAAAAAAGAAATGTTGTTTAGGGCTGAGTGACAAATAAATATAGTTTATTATACTGTTATATAGGTGTATTTTGTCCAAAGTAATGCAGAACGCATCTGATTGCTTATTTTATATTGTCATGTTGAAATACGTGTTCATATTGGAAAATATCCAGATTTTGTGACAATGATTTCAAATGGATGGATGAAAAATGGAGACACAATTTTGTGATTCTAAGATCTTTACCATTAGTGGGGTAAAAACTGTAGAGGCTGGTAAACACGCAAGTGTTCAGAGGTTTGCATGGCAGTCATTCTCATTTTCTATCCTGACAGTGACGCTGGAGAAGAGGTCATTATAGTAATCCACTCAAAGCGATTTTTGGATATCTTGGGTAGGGTTACAGCAGGAATCACAGGGTAAGTCATGATATACTATTACCATACGCTGCCCACAATAACAACAGTATGACAGTTGTCATACTTGTCAGTTCCTTTTTGTGATTTCCAGTTTTATTTTGAAGGACTGCTTTTGCTCATTGTGTTTTGTTTACTTCCTGTCTTTGTTCTTTTCCTGCCAGTGTTGATTAGATTCACCTGTGTTCACTTACTCACCTGTTCTTCATTTGTCCATCTGTCTATATATAGCTCAGGTTTTCCTTTGTCTTGTTGCCAGATTGTCCTTGATTTTTTCGTCAAGCTTTCCAGCGTACGTTCATGTTAAATCTTGTTTTGTGTTTCGACTTTTTGCCCGTTTCGACTACTGTTTTTGCCTGGTACTCAGATTGAATTGGATTTACCTGTGTGTTTGAAGTAAAGACTTTACCATTGGAACTTGCTATTGTTTGCGGTGTGGTCTTTGCGCTTGGGTCTATGCCAGGATCGTCACAGTAATAAAGATGATACACCTCCCCAAAGATAGCCTGCATCTGTTTCTCTTCATGTGATTCCCTGCCTGCATTCCATATCCACACTTTAATATATTTTTTTATGTAATGAACCTGATTAATTAAATTGTAGAATTTCAGGATGGATCTAAAATAGCACATCAGTGTCCAAAGTCGTTTTCTTTTTTCATTCCTTCCAGAAGGCAATTTCATGTGGTTGCCAGTCTCCATTCAGCACCTGTCAAGAAGTGGTGTCTTGTCCCACACACTCTAGTAATCTATCTGACAACATACTGATGTTATGTTTGTGTTGATCTACACACAGGCAGACGGAGAGGGGAGGGGAGGAAGAATTACACTTCAAAGAGAAATGTCATAGTGCAACTTGGAGTGAAACTTTCTTGAATGAGGCGAGACTGTTCACAGGCTTAACACTGAATTTAAAAAGAAAAAAATCTCCTTTTTTATCTCCCTTAGTTTGCTTAGGCTTAGGTTTCTATTTTTCACATGTGTGATTATTAGTCTTTTTCTCTTTGATATCCCTCTGCTCATCCAGGAGTTTAGTGATGCAGTTGCTTGCTGAGAGGACATGCTCTTCAACAAAACCAGTGTTGGGAGGAACTGACCCTGCTGAACTATCTCACAAGGACTAACGCACTACTTCTGGTTCACAGCCAGAGGTCGAGACATCCAGACTTTTATTGCCTAGTATGGGTCAAGTTCCAAAAGCGTCTCATAAAAATTTTTTTAATCACATAATGCAAATCAATATTGTCTTTTTTTTCGTTAGACTCTCCCAGCCCAGTAAAAGCCCACATCTTTAAAAGTTCCCACCCCCTCCCAACCAACGTTTGGTACTCTGATAAACATCATGTTTACCAATCTGGAACTGGAAAGCCAGTTCCTAACTTTTCTTTCCTTTTTTCTTTTCTTTTATCCGCTCTTTGTCCAAGGAAAAAACAGAACACCCTAAAACAATGTTTTAGTTTTACAGCCATAAATGGCACACCCACAGCCATCTACTACTGGGGCAACAGTTTGAAGCTCAATGCCTTGCTCAAGGCCACATCAGAAGTGGCAGAAGGGAGGGGAAAGCATTATTCATCTAATCTCCCTACCCACATTTTCCTGGCTGGTCCCCAGATTCCCATCCACAACTTTCCAGTTGCAAACCAGACATCCTAAACTGCAGGTTACTTTTGTGCCTTCAGCCAGGGGTGTGTCCAGGGAGAGGCCAATTTTATCATATTTCTGTGTTTTTATATGCTTTATTTCCTTTCTGATGTTACTCAAACTTGTCTGTCCCTCTGCAATGCTACACCCTGAACAATGTCTAATTCTCTCACACTTAATTTATATTAAATCTGTTGTCTTGTTGAACACAATATTGCCAAAACCTTTCTCTCTGATCCTGTCTTAAAGAGAACAATATTTGTGGCACATGGGAAAAAGGATGGCATTCTCAAATTTATAAGCCTTTAAAATAACCCTCTTTGGCTATTTCTCTCTTTTCTGACTCTGTTCTCTTTGTGTGCTAGTGCTATTGGTCGGGTTGCCTCTTCTCAGACCAGAACAAAACACACAATGCAGTCAGAAAAGCCTGGCCTCTGAACACTTCAAAAGTTCATCTGTCCCTCTGCTGAGGATTGTGGCTTTGAAAGGAGAAACAGCTTAATCACTCAAAGGCGAACAGAGGAAGGCCAAATCAAACAAACGCACAACTAACAGAACACAGTGAGTGTGAGGGAAAAAACAGATGGCCAAGAACACACAACTGCATACACACACTCACTCACATACTTACAAGTGTGGCAGGTGGCTCCAGTGTATCCTGTTCCATCACAGGTACAGCTAAAACTCTCCCATGTTTGTTTACACCTACCGCCGTGTTCACAGTGATTAGGCATGCACCTGGAGAGAGAGAGAGAGAGAGAGAGAGAGAGAGAGAGAGAGAGAGAGAGAGAGAGAGAGAGAACTTCATTCTATACTACCAGCATGCTTCAGATGATTTCTGATTTAAGTCTGGTTATGTTGATATGAATATACAGTATTATCATCTAACAAACTGCCTGCTAAACATCTGTCACGTATGTGAGAGACATATATAATTTAGATATTCTTAGTGACACAAGAAATACCTTTGACCATCAATGTGTCTAATGTGTCATTTACTGTATGTTAAACACTGTATGTTGAATTCAAAACATCCATCTGGTATGTTAATGTTCCTAAATTGTGTGTGAAATAATGGTACAGTGGGATACAGTATGAACTGTTCTAAAGTGCAAAGAACTACACTTAAAGAAACTGGCCCCAGGTGATTAAGTCTGTTATGTGTGAACTGAACCATACACATCGAGATTTGCCTTTAAAGTCTCTTTAGCTAGTAGGGACTTCTCTCTAGAGCAATATACACCTGGGCTGAAGCAGAGAGGCATCAATATCTCGCTGAGACTGCACTCAAACATTTCTGAGTCATAAAAAGTGTGACTTCCTGAGTTCAGATTGATGTATGATTGACCACACATACATTAGCATGCAAAGGATCCTACATATTTAAATTCAGGTGGAAAAAAACACATTTAACAGTGCAAGACCAGCAGTAGGATCTAAACCTTGTAATAAGTATTGTACTCAAAAGTGAGCTGCAATAAATCACAATTTTATACTTAACACATTGTGTGACAACAGAGGCACAAAAATATGTCAATGAGAACAACTAAATTGAGTGTCTGCCTATACTGAAACAGTGATCATGGAGAGCAGGAGGGGACAAAATTAAGATTTATTGCGCTAATTGTCCATACAGATGATGGTTGTAATGCACAATTTCTTGTTTCTTAACGAAAACAGGAGGAAGAATTTTGTTCACATTTCAAAACTGGAATTAGGAGTGTAGTGCAAGTAAGCAGTGTTATCCGCCTCAGTGCGAATACAGTATTAAGCACAAAGTACTGTTTTTCTTGTTGAAATTTGAATACCAACTCAAATCCTGAATACATCAAAGTTCTGTGGTTTGATCTGTCTGCAGGCCTGGTAGGGATGGATCCTGAGGCACTGTAGTCTTAGAGCTGGGTTTTCCACACACACACACACACGTACTCACGCACAAGTTATGTGATTAAAATATCTGAGTTTGCTTATTTGAATGAATCAAAGTGATGTTAAGAGGAAAGCCAGCTGGAGGCAAAACAAACACTGACTCATAAGAGCAGCAGGGATTCTTTAAAATGCTGTGTTGTTCTTTAGTCATGTAGGGAGTCGGGCAGTTAAGCAGCGCAGAGACGTTCCTTCTCTGGAGGGAGACAAGACGATCACTGTTGTCATACCTCCAGTAACTATGAAGCTGACGTACAACGGTGGGCTTGTTCATATGATGAATTTTTTCTCTTTATATTAGCACTCGTATGCGCTTCCAATTTTTCACATGTGTGGTTGAGGTGTGCATTGTAAGCTTTCAACCCTGAAGTGACACGTTAACCTACAAATGTACTTTCATACTTTTTCAGAAAGCAAGAAAGATTGTGAGCGTTAGAAAATGGATGAAATGCAGGTGTGTTTTATGAATGTACTGTACTGTATGTGTGCATGCAAGTAAGCAGTAATGTATGTGTACAGTGAGAGAGAGACATAGCTGCTGTAGAAAAATATAGATGAGATGAGATTAAAATTTGCAAATTAATCATCCACCTCTCTAAGGATATCTGGGCTCTAACTGTGTTGACTGATGCAGAAAAAGACGCTTTGGGTAACCCACATGTACTTGCACAAAAAAAAAAAGTTCCAATGACAGGAAGTAAGGCACTTGATATAAAAGTGAGCACTGAGCCCACCCACTGGTGTGTAGCTTCAGAAGTGCAGATAAAATGGCATTGTGCTTTCACAATGGGCTACGATTGACGAGCAACGACAATCACAAAAGACATTGTGCTCAGCAAGCTGCGAGCACTGAAGTACACCGACTCTACTGTATATGCTCTGGGCTTTGTATGAGAAAAAGACAATGGAGCCCCTCTAGAGTGTGTGTATGCTTTTATGTGCCACTGTATGTGTTGTTGCGGTACCCGTAAAGAATGTCAGTGACACTGTGGAATATGGGAATTGCCCCTGTGTGTGTCAGCATGAGAGTGGGTCTGTGGGGATGTGTTTGTGTGTGTGTTTTGCTTCTTCCACCATCTCAGCCTAAACAGAATCCCACAGTGGAACGGCATTGATCAAAAGGAGGTCAGACAGGGCTATTGAACTGCCTTCAAAGACATTCTGATTAGTTAGATGGTAACACTGCACCCATTCATCTTCCATGGCAGGAGAGAGCCTCCTTCAACTACTGCAGGGCTGATACACAACATTTGAAGTAATAGAGATGGGAAATACTGCAAACAGCAAGCATAGGAAACTGGTGTGGACATCTTAACCTTCACAAGAGTTTGTTCTTAACATCTGACCACAGTCAGGCTGTTGCTAGCAACTATCAGTGGCGCTAATGCACCACAAGCTGCCTAGTCTCACACTGTGGTCTGGGATAACAAAGCGTTTTTATTTGAAAATGCTAACATATGATTGCTAAAGCAGCTATAATCAATACTTTTATACTAACAAAGGATCAAAACAATATGCGTAATGTGGCAGGGGTCGCTCATAGTGGTGAACCCACAGAGAATTATCAGTCGACTGTGCAGTTTCCCCCAGCTCTATGGAGCTTTATAGTGTGTTTTAACTCACTGTTTTGGTTTTCCGGGCTACAACTTTACTGTTTTGGTTCACTCACACAGATCTCATAGCGTTGTTTTCGGCCATAGCAGGCAGCTGTTTTCAGTGAAAGAGCTCTAAAAAGCCACTGTGTGCTACCTGCACAGGGAAGCAGGCAGACAAAGTAAGGGACTAGCTGGTGAACATAGTGGAAAATTTAGAAGCTAAAGAGCCAGATATTTCTCTCTCTCACAACTCCAAATAAATGCTAATGTTGCTCCATGTCTGCTGGGTGTGCAAAGTAGGCAACTGTATGCCAACAAGTCCGGCATATCAACTTAAAATGTGTCGGTGCTGTGTTCAAGGCTTGCATTTTGCTGCCAAGTGGCCAAAAAAAAACAAACAGTTATTGAAGGTTCAATCCTGGCACATATGGACAAGGCCAACTTCCAATGGTCCTCAGCACTTACTGTGGTCAACTTCAGGCTATCAGAAGTAAACAATGTTTACATTAAATAATAGAATTTAAGTTTCATTAAATTCACCAAATGATAGCCAATTAATTAATAAATCAGTCAGTCTCATAAATCAAAATATACTAACTAATCAATTTGGAACTCTGATTTATAATTAAATTAATAACTACAACCAAAATAGCCATATCAATACTCTAGTAAATGTTGAAGGGTTTTGGAGTTCTGAATAGTAGAGGTTGGCAAAATTCACTCTTGTACAACATTAAATACAGTAAATCAGAATGTATATCCACAAGCATTTATTAAATAATTTAAAAAAGGTAAAACACACAACAAGTAATCTAACTAAACATGTACATAACTAAAAACAAAAGGAGTGTGTGTGTGTGTGTGTAAGCGATCCTAATAAAATCCTAATCCTCTATTGTGAGTTCAGCCATATAGAAACACAAAATAAGCGATCAAACAGAGACAACAACAAGACAACATTGAACTTTTAATTGTTTTGCCGTTTCAGTATGGACTGAGAACTTTCAGAAAATGATCTGAAAATGCTTTTGAGTACGCAAACTCTGTGTAACACATAAAGAGCTTTTTTAAATATTTCTATCTGTATTAGTGTAGACATGGCCAAAGCTGTGGTCTAAACTTAAGTATCTTAGTAAGTGAGGAAAAAATTGATCTAAATCAAGCAGTGGCAGTTGGTGTCTTTTTATCTGTGCAAGGATATTGATGAAGGTAAGTGTTATTGACAAACCTGAGCTGAAAACAAATAACTCAGTTCAGGGAAAATACTGTTCCAATCAGTGCAAGGTTCAACTCCTAATTGTAGCTTCCCAGTCTCGTTCACCTTAACTGTGCGATCCATGCAATTTCTAATGACGACTGTAATCTTCTTAATGTCCATCGCATGACTGAAAAACCACTAAACTCTTATTTAACATAGGACTAGGCTTAATCCCTGAAGGTTAAAGCAGTCCACAAAGTTTAAATGTTTTACACACAGGCAAATGATTCAGTGTCAAAAAGCAGTAAAATTGGGCTCAAGGCATGGATCATTCCATATATGGCAAATCCATCCCAATGTGTTTGTCTAGTCTACGACAAGGAAATAAATTGAAATGTCAACAAGTTGTAATGAATGCTTCCAGTGAGCCAACATTGGGATGTGCTGTGCAGAATCTCCAGCTCTGTTATACTTGGCAATGAAATAAAGAAATGCGTGGCTCATTTTTGATGTTTGATTAAGATTGTACAGAGTTTTCCAAGGAAGAAACCTACTCTGTTATTTCAGTTTAAAATGAAAAAATGTACTGTTTACACACATCCCCTTACACTGTGAATCCACCCCATCAATTACATCCATTTATCAGGATGACAAGCACACAAGAAACAGCCACACACATACATATTCTTGTGCAGTTATGCACACAACAACCAGAGCCCTGAGTCATACATCTCTGGATAAGAATTCAGAGATTCTGTTTTTATGACTCTTCCAATTTAAAACCATTTGATTTATGACACATTTTTTTAGTGCCTCGCATATGACTGAATGTGTATTTTCATTTCTGAATGATTGTGTGGATGTGCATGACTGCAGGAATTATCATTCTTACCTGTCTATGATTGCACACATGTCCAGGCTGACATTCTCAAAAGCTCCCATAGTGCCTTTTTCTACCGCATGCAAATCAGCCGGTTGGTCGTCCACCAAGATCGCTTGCATGCAGCCCTGGAAGGAACGCTGGGAGGGTGGGAACAGCGTCTGGAGAAAATACCCTGAAACCAGCAAAAGATACAAACAAAAGCACAAAATAAAACTTCATTATATATTCTTTTATTACTACAAATCACAGAGAGTTGGAGATGAATACTGAACAGAATTTGAGAAAGAACAGAAACAAAGGGATGGACAGTAAGAAGTGAAAGAGTGTGAGAAGACGACAATAAGCAAGGAAAGATGGATTATTTTGATTCACGTTTTAAAGTACATCATGAAAAGAAGACCTTCTGTAGAAGTAGACATTAGACTTAACGACATCATCCTTGATGAGGAACAACGGACCTGGCTAGTACATAGTTATCGTCACTTTTTAAAGCCATGAACCTTCATCAGTCCTTTTGTTTTAGAGCTTATCCACAAGGCCCATTAGCCTTAATACCAGTGCTAAGGCCTCAATAGACTAGAGGACATATAGGTTTTACTATATACAGTACCTTTATGAGGTACAAGAGTCAATGGCCCGTCCAGCATTGGGCCTTGACTGAAACGGGGACAAGGCTAGGACAAAACTGTGTGCATATGGAGTGTGTGAATGTGTGTGTGCATGCTAAATCTTTTGCACAAAATGCAAGTCCATGGATATATGGTAGGCATGTGTATTTTACATGCACAATTCTGTCTTCATATACCTTTTTACACTATATGTGTGTGCACATCTACAGGTGTTATTACAGTGTATAGGCAATGTCAGATGTAGGAGATGAGGGGCTGGAATTCAATCTTTGCCACAAGCACACAGGTCACACATAAAACACTGCCGCTCAATGACATCTCCATCATTGTGATGTTATAAGCTGTCACACTCTCCAGCATGCCTATTAGCCTCAAGGCCAAAGCATCAAAAATCCTTATTATAGAGGGCATATGAACTGTGTGCATGTGTGCACCGTAGTTTTTGTGGCTGGCTGACACACCAGCAAATAAAGCAGCAGAAAAGTAAAATGGGTGGGGGTGTGTGTTTGTGCTGGATTCATCCTTTTCTTCACATCTTCTGATTTTCATTCCCTCCCCCAAAAGTTTCTCCTGTCATCCTTGCCATCTGCCTCCTCTGCTGCCACACCTGTCTGCTGTCTTTCCAGAGGAGCGGGAGACAGACAGAGAGAGGAGAGAAGGAGTGATGGAAAGGGAGGGAGAAGATGGGAAACAGAGCAGACTACAGCTGGCTGGCAGCACTTTGTGTCCTGTGGATAGCATATAAATGCAAAGGAAATGCAGCCTTCCTGACAGTTTGGAAGAGCGAACGGAGCAATGCATGGAACGATGGATGGGTGGATGGATGTATGTTGCTAGGCCGTGAAAGCTAACAGAGAGTTAGTTGCTCAGTTATTCTATCTGAGTCAAGGATGGGATGTCTACCCAATTTAACTCTACTAAAATATCCTATTTGTTTGTTGGATGTCACCTGTTTTTAGCCCATATATTGCTTATTTCTGAAAATGTTTGTCTTCAGCTAAATGTCTGCTGAAACTGGTTTTGGATTAAAACTTCCTCACCAAACAGTAAAGTAAGAAAAATAAATAAGTCTTGGATAAGAAACCTTGAAACCTAGAAATCTATGTAATCCCTCACCTCTAGCTACATCTATTATTTAAAAGTACCTTTAAGTAACCACCTAACCTCCTATATCCCCACGGATAAATTAGGAGCAATACTGGGCAGCTCCCTTGTGTTACTTGATTATCACTATAAATGTTCACTTGGGCATTATATACTATAATAATTTGCATATTAAATGAATATAAGTTGGCTAAATACGAGTAAGAAGAAATGTATCCTGACAGTAGTCATATTTTAAAATTGGTCAAAGCACCATGTTTTCTCTTATTGTCACTCTAAAGCCATGACCAGCAATGACCAATGTTAATATGTTGTTACTATTTTGTCTTGGAGTCCTCCTTCCTATGAGCATTTTCATTTCCTCATGAAAAGGCTATTTTTCTTCTATGCTTGTTTCATTGGATCATTCAGAACGCTGTAATGCAGCTGCAATGACAAACAGAGGAAGACACAGAACACAATTAATGAGGTGGAGTCCGACAGAGACAAACACTTGGCAAACAAAGTATAAATGTGGTCATACATCTGTACATCCTCAAGCTATCACACACACCCATAGCTTAAATCCAAGCTAAGAATGTCTGACCACATTTTTTTTTCTGAATGCAACAATGCTGTGGGGTTTTAATTTGTAGTATAAACAAAAACTATCTCCCACAACCCCTCAGGATCTGGAACAGCAGCAATAATCCCCTGCAGTCTTGCTGGCACTCTATCAAAGCCCCCCTGTTGTGCCCAAACTTCTTCTTCTTCTTCTTCTCCTCTACTACCTGAACACCATCTGACTGGCACGGCTGACTCTCAGGCTACAGAATACTTGTTCCCACATCCTAACACATTCAAGGGGATGTATTTGCTTTAAGAAGAGGTGGGCTGGAAATCAGCCAAAATGCTCAGAGGTTAAAAAAAATTAAACAAATATTCTGTGGATGCAACTCTACAACATATTCAGAAGAGACAAAATAGTTGCCACAAACAATATGTAGATTCTCACAAATCCAAATTCCAGGAAAAATTGTGCTTATCTATTGACAACCTGCTGCTATTCCTCCCTGAGCTATTTCCCTTAACTGTAAAAAACAGTAAACACACACTTAAAGCACCTTAGAGAGTGCCCTCAAACAAACATTACATGCATATGTATCAAACATTACTGCACACATGTCAAGGACAATATGTACCTACCATGGTAGATATGCACAAGACTGTATGCACATACACAAAAGTACACAATGCACACGTACAGACAGCATAGGCTGCTCTTTGATAAATGTGGGCATCCAAGTTTTATGTCTTATTCATCACAAGCTTTAAGATGAAGAGGAAGAGGTGACAGTATGCAGAAGCATGGCTGGAAGTGTGCTATATATTACAATTATTACTAATACGTATACTGTAGTATTAATTCACACTACGTGTCTTTTTTTTTTTTTACAGCTAAGTGAATAATTTGGAGTGTAAGCAGCATTACTTTGTTTTAAAAAGGTCAGAAAGGTAGCTGTAATGGAAAAGCAAAAGTTTAAGACTGTCAAATACTATAAGACTGTCATTTATTCATGCACATAAAATAAATGTGAGAGGAAACATGACATTTGCAAAATGATGACAAAAGAAGCAACGAGCTAAGAAATGCTGTGACACCATTTGGAACAACTCAGCAGAGTTCTAAAATTGGTAAGGAAGTGGAGATTGCAAAACTAAAGAAAACACAGAAGGCTCTTTTTTTCCACAGTTATCAAACGCAAGCATGCTCAGAGCGGAACGTCCCATGATTGACTGCTCTCTCATCAGTATATTCATTTGTCCCCTGTTCCTGCGGAGAAAAGAGCATGACTTTCTGGCCTTGTGTATGTGCATGTCTGTGTTTGTGTGTCAGTGACCGCCTGTCTTGCCTCTTGAGAAATTCAATTTGTGGATGTCTCGTGTCAGTCACTTACTAATTTCTCTAAGTGCAGCGTCAGGAGTGAGAAACTACTCCCCGTAAAATAGGCTTTGGGCTCAGGAGGCTGCTTCTAAAAGCAGACGCTCGAAGGATAGAGGGGTGCAGATGAGAGGAGAAGAGAGGAGACGAAGGGAGGCAAAGGAAGGGATCGGCCTGGTTAAAGAGGATAAGACGGATGAGAGGAAAGGGGAGAGGATGAGGGTCTAAAAAGAAGCGAAGATAAACGGAGAAATGGGAGAGAACGAAATAAATGAGCTAGGGAGGACAAGTGGAGAAAAGAAAACAGGAGAAGAATAGAATTAAGAAAGAGGGCATAGTTGAAGATAGGAGGACAGGGGGTCAGAGCCAAGTCTTTTCCTTCCTCTGACATCTAAAGTATAATATCCTGTAACTCCGTAACCTTGGGTTTAGGCAGTGCCATGTGAATTTTAATGGCACAGAATCGGAAAAAGGCAGGGTAATTAGAACTACAGCAACATTCGTGACTGGTCACTTTAGTGCCACTGAACTCAGAGAAAACTCTTCTCAAGGAATACGTTAAGCATCTTTTCACCTAACATATGTCTGGCAGTTGTTTTTTTTTTTGTTTGTTTTTTTTAAATAAACCATGTATTAAGTAAATACTATAAGATTATTATATTAACAAAGGTTGACAGAAATAAGGAAGAAAAGTAAAGAAAGGAAAATGTATTAGCTGCATAATTTTCATAGCCTTTAAACTCTTTGGAAATGGTACTTGAGCTGCAAAATTCCCCATCATAGTCATCAAAATACATTAAACATAGCCACTTATGCAAATTGGGTCATTTATTAAGTTAATTAAAGCCTTAATTAGCAAATATTTTTATGTCAGCAGCTTGTCTTCATATTACACATCGATGGTGCATTAATATTAATGCTATCTAAAAGCATGAAGGGGCCCTGTTATGTTTAAAAAATGAGTTTCCTTAATTAAAAAGAATATTTATGCATTCAAGTATTTAATAAAATCTAGCATATCAACTTCTGTATGGAGGGAATCTGTAGTTTAAGTACTGTGTCACATTTTTGTTGCAAAAATGTCTCGACTCAGACATGATCATCACTGGTTGTCTTTAATTTTATTTTTTGAGCAAGGCAGTGAGAGAACTTTACCAGCCTCTGGCTAACTGTTAAACATGTTTCACATTAAATGGAGAAACAGTATTTGGCCTGGAGGACACTAAAAGTAATCAAGTCCCAGTGGTGACATTCTGTCCACTTTAAAAGGTAAGATCCCTCCCGCGTTACCCACATGCACACTCACTCGCTTCCTGTTTGATTAAACACAGACTGATAATTATCTCACATAATGCCTCTGTGTCAACAACCTTTGTGTGTTTGTGTGTGTGTGTAGGTGCACCTTTTGAATGCCATAATAGGAAACTTACCCATTACCCAACTCCACTGATCCTTTCTCACATTAATCATACCTTATACTTTAAGTGTCGGGTAAAACTCTGGGCTTCAGACCTTATGTGTTTAAATGTGTGTGCATAATGTATGTATAACCCTGCATATGTGTGGCAGTGAAGCTTCAATATAATACTAATTAGTCCTAATTTGGTTTAATGTGGCAAAACACACAGACAGCACTGACATCCAAGCAAGGTTTCTACTGTACAGTGGCGCTCACCCTTATAGTAGTGCTTGGGACGGCTACATGGACCTAGCTTACTCGCAGTTCCCATTTCCAAAATACATTTTTCATGCAGAACAAACACTATATGTTCACATGCACTCAGTTAGATGATGAGAGGACAACAAGACAGAAATGACAGCAGAGATATTCCTATTGTCAAAATGAGTGTATTAAGAGCCACGTCATTTTGATACAGTCATATTACGTGTGGTATTAGCAGTGTTACTTTGTTTATGAAGTCTGGCTGAGTCTGTGGTCACTGATCAACAACTGTTACCAATGAAAACACAGCAGACTGATGCCTTAAAGCCATGAGATTTGAAGCAGATGGCTATCTGAATGACGGAACCCACACACAAATGATTCTCAGCAATTACTTGAAGCCTCGTCCTGTATATAAAAGAACATGGATTGTTCATGATACTGAGGGGTTTCTGCTAATTGTGGCACACTGACAGTCTCAGTCACATAGAAAGTGCCGACGGGATACTGTTAGAGAGCTTTAGACAGCTTAATGTGCCTGCCCTCTCTGACTCATCAAGCTGAGTGATCAGAAAGAGTAATTGAGGGCAAGCCGAAG
The DNA here is from genome assembly GCA_002120245.1 of Maccullochella peelii. Classification (NCBI taxonomy): domain Eukaryota; kingdom Metazoa; phylum Chordata; class Actinopteri; order Centrarchiformes; family Percichthyidae; genus Maccullochella; species Maccullochella peelii. Next base: position 124,316 of record LKNJ01000535.1, read on the forward strand.
GCTAAACTATCTTTTGTACACTCACTATATTATTCTGGTACCTCTGTGCTGGGATGGAAATTAGCCCCCGAATGTGAAGGGGTGGAGTGCTTTGAATACATTTTGGAGATATTCTGTCTGAGTTGTTAAGTTAAGTGTGTTTCAGTGTATATGTGTACTCAGGAATTTCAGAGAATGTGGTCAAAAACACCCACGCACTCTGCTCACAGTTCACAGGCATGCAGGCTCACTCTAACCCACATATGCACAGATTCAGATGGCTTGAGGCCTTCATTGTAAATCTGTGATAATGGGAAGGCAAGGCACTGAGTAACAGAAATTAAAATCAGGTCATGAAATTGGAGGACTGATCAGTATGCTGTATAAATCCAAAGTAAATCCATACGCAACTGTCAAAAAGCTAATATAATTCTCGGAGCTAAAAACAGCACACACACATTTTCCCATGAAAAGAAATCTCAAGCCTGAACTAAGAATGAACTGGTGGAAATTGATCCAAAAATGTCTTCCTAAAACTGTTCCTCTAGCCTGTGAAGTGGTGGTCTAAATATCACTTTATACTGCCATAGTAACAATCAGCAGTTTTGAATCCCCTGCAACTTGTGCTTACCACCAGGCTCCCTGCACCTCTGCATTCGTTATGTCATGTGAAACTAATGAGTAAAACCCCAGTCATAGTTGCTGCCAATTCATCCCACACACTACCTCTGTCAGTAAGGGGGGGGGATGACGACTCCTGAAAGAACATAGTTGTATTTCTCTGCATGGTAGCGATGCATGTATGTGTGAGTGAGTGAGTGTGTATATGCACATACAAACAAGTGAAAGCCATGTGCAAGACTTTTTTATATTTTGTATTATATAGCACATACTGTGCAGTGTATTGTGTGTATCTACCTGTATGTATAAGAATACATGTGCTGAATCCTGTGTTCACTGTGATGATGTGCAGGTCATTGTCACCCTTCCTCTCAGCTCCTCTTAGGATATAGCACCCACGTCCTTTACCTCTCTCCCAGGCAAAAACTTTGCTTCTCTTCATCCCATTCCTTGTCTCTACTTTCTCTTTTCACCTATCTTTTATCTGTCTTCTCTTCAGTTTCACTCTTCCTTTCGCTCAATCTCTCTGTCTGCCTCCTCTGACCTCTTCACAGGGTAAAGACATTACAGAGATCCTCTCCTCTCAGCCACTATTGATCCCCAACTCAGTTTAGCAAAATCAATATATCACCAATTGGATCAAAACAGATACTAGTGGGTGAGAAGGAAGAGGAGAGGAGAGAGAAACCACAAAAGACGGACAAAGACGAAACACAGAGAGAAAGTTGGGGTGAAAGAGAGATAAGCGATAATTAAAGGATAAAATGTAAATATTGAATGACTCTCCAACACTCCAGATTAAAGAATCCAAGAAAACCCCAGAAAAAAAAATGTGAGTTAAAAAAATCTTTCAAAAATGTACCAGGTTTTGGATGCTTCTTGTGTGAAATTAAATTAGCATATTAAGGCCTCATGAGCTTGGATTTCATAAATAAAAAGTACAGAGTCATCGTGGGCTTAAGGGGGATTCACTCAACAGTAGTGAAGAGTAAATTAGGATGGACAACAGAATAAAATAATCTGGATGTGTGTGTGTGAGGTGCTGTGATCCTTATTGACTGGCCTGGGGAAATGGTTTTGCTTGATGGAGGAGATTGTACTATGATAGAGAGAGAGGGACAGAGGCCTGATGGAGCTATCAGACCCCAGACAGATCTCTCACAGTTACTGTAATTTCATACAGGTGCCCACAGACCCAACACACACGCACACACACACACACTTAGAAATGGACCATCTTGCAACAGACGGACAGCAGTGTCTGGCATCATTAACCTGGCGTCTTCCTAATTCAGATAGATTGTGTCTGCTACTTGTGTATGTCTGTGTGTGTTAGTATGTGTGTGTGTGTGTGTGTGTGTGTGTGTGTGTGTGTGTGTGTTAGTATGTGTTCCCCTCTGTATGGTTGTGTTTATCTGGTGGTCTAGTTGTGTCTGTGCTCTTGCTAAGTGAGCAACTTCCTGAACTCTGGCCACTGGGATATGGATTTCTAGCTAGATAAATGATTTGCAGACATATTTAGCCTGCAAACAGACACACACATATAAGACTTCCGTTGGCGCAGTTCATATAAGTTTCACTGAGCCCTGTTTCACTGTCGACTAACAAATTTCTGTACAAAACTTTCCTATACAAACTAACCAAAATAAAGTACTCCAGTAGAATAAGTAAGTAAAAGCATGAATTAACACGTCTTTGAAAAGGTTTCTGTGTCCTCAATTTGATTAATTGAGGAATAAGAGGGTATGCGATCAACCACAAAGTTAGTTATTTAAGACAACATGACCAAAAACTGAAGATGCATGACAAGATTTCGTAGAATTCATGAAACAAGTAGTCGAGATCGACTGAAACACAACCTGGATGTAAACGGATGTAAACTGGATGCTATTTTCTGATGCTGTCACGTTTTTCAGAACATTCTTACCTCAGTAAGCATAGTGAACATCTTACACTCTGATGCCTCCCTTGCCTCCTTGAGAGGAATGTGATGGGGTGATGATGAATGGAGGTGGGAGTGAGGGTTGTGTTGTTTTAGTCAGATCTGCTTTGATGGTGTTGGGGTGACCCTTACCTCCCAAGTGATAGGTTCCTCCCGTGGTGATGGTGAGTGGTGAGCTGGAGTGCACAGCAGACGCCTCCTCTCCATCTATTGTCAACATGGCAAAGTTCTCCTTGGCGACCAAACGTATTGCGTGCCATTGGCCGTCGTTAAGGCCTGAACCTGGAGCGGGGCAGAGATAAAAAAAAATGCCTTCAGAAAACACAGCTGCAAAAGTGTAAATCCTTCTTGGTTTTAGCTAACTGACTTCCTGGAACAGAAGAATTTCTATTGAGACACCAATAATTTGAATTGACAGATTCCTGCAAAAAAAAATGTCTATAAAAAATGAAGCACCACATTCTTTCATTCATTTGTGAACTTTAACTTGAAAAAAAACAACCCACATCGTGTTTTGACTGTAGCTTCTGACTTCTGACAAAAATTCAATACTGGTTCCTTTTACTAGGTCAAAGTTGACTTTGTTGTAGGGGAATATAGGAGAATGTCAAGCACCTGGAAGAGGATTTAAGGAAAAGGTGACAGGGTGACTCATCATGGGTGAGAGGTATGTGGGTGGTGAAAACTAGGAGATACAATTTCTGTCTGTGGTGTGTGGCTATCTCTCTCTGTTTACCTACTTTGTCATAACGTAGTTTTTTCTCCACAATCATTGCACCCCTGTGATTTTCCCAGTCTTACGCCTCCATTTAAGCCTCCTGGTGAATGTGGCTTCAGACAGAGTTAAGAAATGCTAAGCAGAGGATATTATTCCTGCCTCTACCACATTTTTTTCCTCACTTCTACATGTATTCTCATATATATGCCAGTTCTCCTCGATTCTTCTTCCTTTCTATTTTGTTCTCTCACTCCATCTTTCTCTCTCCCCCTTTTCAAGCCGAGTGAAGCTTTCAGTCTCAAGGCCCCTGTGTCTCAACTCCATTAACTCTCAAAGAACCCTGTTTGCGTCTGAGTACCAGAGTGCATGTGTATGTGTTCTCTATCTGCGCATGCAAGCTTTGAGCAGTCTGTGCAAGTGTGCACAAGTTTATAATGTGTTGCGTTGTCTGCATATGTCAAAGTAGTGTGTCTGTGCGTGTGTGTTCGTGCATGCGAGTTTTGTGCTCTCCTTTTCTCTCTTCCCTTGTAACTGTGCTCCATTAAATATGAGTGATGTTTTGGAAAGGGACATTACTACTGGAGCCGAGAGAGAAGCCAGCTCACTCTCATCACCCTCTCCTCTATACATCACCTCTTACCGACACCAATCTCTATTCATCCTTCCTTCTCTGCCTCCCTCTCTGTCCCTGATTCTTTTTTTCCCTCTCTCTGTCTTTATTTCCTGTCCTGTATTTCTGCATTTCACTTTTCCCTTTTTTCTTTCCATCTTTGTACTCCTCTCCTCTTATGGCCGTCCGCTGCATTGTCCGTCTTTTTCCAATTTGGCTCAGCTCACTGCTTCACTGACTAATACATTGATAGGGAGGACACTGTAGCGAAGTTCAAGGTACAGCCACGTGCAAATCAGTCTCAGCAGAGTGCATATACCCATGGATCTGCATGCAGGTCAATAGCACGCTGCATGCGTCAATACATTTGACCCATGTGTGTAACAGAGTGTGCAAGCTTCTGTTCTGTTCTGTGCATTTGCTTTGTGTGTGACAGTTTCCGTGTGTCTTCACTGTCTGCAAGACACACTTTCACATAGTTTATTCCTTCCCAGAATGCACTTGGAGACCCTGGCTTTCCTGGCTCTCAGTAGGGGGTCTACACTAATTAATTTCCATCAGCAGGATCACCATGTGTATGTGTGCACGAGTGTATGTGTGTGTCATTATGGCAGTGACCAAAGAAGCTAAGAGCCAAGATGGCCACCTGCTGAGGGGTGTGACCGCTGAGGCCTTGTTTGGGGCAATGCTGGTTAAATACGCACAAACAAACACATGCAACACATACACACACTCACAACAGTACAAACATGAATATGATTATGCAGAAAAGAAGTCATGAACTGAAAAGTGATAATGACAAACAATAAGAGGAGGGCGCCTGCTTTGTGTGAATGACAAAAAAAAAGTCTGTTCTAGTGGAAAACGACCTTGGTGTGCTCCTTTACTGACAATCACATTTCTGACTGTATATTGGTTTGATGTAATCACTACCAAGCTCTCTGCTCCATCCCGTCCCTCCCTATAACCTCTTGAATGTAATGGAAAATAGATAGTGTGTAACCTCGTGTCCCCTCATCTGTTTTACATCACCTGCAATAGCTTTGAATGATGAGCTTATCAGTGATAGCAGTGTTGAATCTTCACACTCATTGCAGAACAGACGCACAAAAACCGAATCTTATACACATTAAATATGCTGTATGCTCTCTCTCTCTCTCTCTCTGTCACACACGCCAAACACACAGGCTCAAATCACGCACATGCCGGCTGTCTGCCACAGATGAAAAGAGCACAGATAATGAAGGAGAGCAGAAGAAGGCGGAAGAGAATTGTTCAGATTTAACTAGATAAGACATTTTTAGTTCTTTTGCCAACTCTGCACAACATAAATAAGAGGTATCTTTGACCACTGTGGTCACTGGGAGACGTAGAGTACACTAAAATAATCTGATTCCATTTAATTTCTTACAGGTATTTCCAGAGAGGTGAGGTTTTACAATGAGGGGTACTCTGCTGCTGGTGTTGCTGTTCGGTCTGTGTGAGACATGGGCTTCAAGGAGAGAGCAGAGGAGCTGACCATGGTGCACATACATGGTGGTGGAGCAGAGGGTGGAACGGATGAATACCAAGGCTGAACTGCAAACCCACAAAGACAAAGTGTCTGGTCTAGAGACAGAAAACTAAGGTAGGAAATCAACGACATCTGTGATGTTTAGCCTGGGGATGCAATGAAAATGATGATTACTTTCATCATCAATTAAGCTGCAATTTTTTGGCATTTTTGCTTAAAAAATTACTTAAATGATTAACAAAATTGTTACAGATCGACCAATTGTTTCAGCTCCAGATTTTAATCTAACCATTACTTGTGTGCACGTAAATGGAAAGTTAACTCAAAACTCCAACTTCAAAACACCAGGTGATGGGAAGGGTCAATAACAAAGGCTTTTATGGACTGAATATGAGTTGAATATGGTGTCATATGACCAGCAATAGACAATAACTATAACTAACTATAACTATAAGTATTTTTATAAAGATGTCATTGAATGCTACATTACACAACCTTACTTATAAGAACTTCATCCCCAGCCTCTATGGTATTTCAGTGATGAGCCCCAGACTGACAGCCACTGAAAACAAGGTGACAGCAATTACAGCGGAGCTGGAAGTGACTAAGACTGAACAGCAGCTGCAGAAGAAAAAAGTGAAGGAGGCTGAGAGACTGATTTCTGGTATGTAATTACCAAAATCACAGACTTGGTAATTCTTGAAAATCTTGAAAGAGCAGTTGAGAAATGACTGGCTTTCATGCTTCTAGTACAAACAGCAGAACTGGAAGCCCTGTTTTCCAGACTGACAACCAGTGAGCAGAAGGTGCAGGGGGGCAAAAGAATGAGGAAACAGCTCTCGGGGAAGAGCTGGATATGTCTAAGACTGAATTACAGCTCACCAAGAACAAATTGGAAGAGATGGAAAGGACAATTGCAGGTATTTTAGAAGTTTAGGTAAAGTAAGAGACCAGAAAATACATCCATCCATACATACTTTAATTGGAGACAGCCTACAATACAATTCTAAAGATATAACGGGCTGTTTGAAACTAACCATTTGTTTATATCCTCTATTATTGCAATCTTCAAAAAAACCAATTTTACAAATACAAATTCTTAAATCTTTTTAATTCAAGAGAATTAGAGCTCTGCTGGCAAGATTGGACCACTCAATACTGAAATTATACTCGTCTACAGTGGAGTCTTGACAAATGTTGACAGGGCTTACAACGCAAATTCAGGTATGCATTATTATAAGCATATTAACATTGTTGCCTAAGAGACGGACAACGCTGATCTCTCTGATTCTCTACTGTTGCAGGGATCTTCACAACACCTGTCAGAGGAGTCTACTATTTCAGATTCACTGCATACAACAACAAGAGAGAATGGATGGCAGTAAATTTATATCATAATAGTCAAAGAGTTTTGCATAACTCTGAGGTCACTGATGGTAATACTTTCCTTTCAATGCATTAATTCTACAGCTGGAACAGGGAAGTCGGGTCTATAATCCTACCACCTTGAACACCTTCAGTGGTTTCCTGCTGACTTTCAAATATAGTCTGATATGTTCACCAAGGCCTTGAGGATGTTTACTGTCCAGTGGTCTATTACACTACATTTAAGTCACTTTGTGAATATTGTTCTTGGTTACCTCAATTTGATCAAGTCATTTATATTCACAGAACAAAGAAGTTGACTCTTGTATGCGACAATCACTGATTAAATAAACTAATGTGCATGATCACCAACAAGCTATACTGTTCTTAAATGGCTCCTGTCATTTTGCCCCCACGGTTTTGTTGCCCCATTTGTTCAGCACTGAAATACAAGGCATGAAGGCTGTGTGGAAACAAAGTCTATAGCTATAAAGATTAACAATGAACATTATGATGCACAAATGTCCTAAAATTATGAAAACTCAAATGAACAAGCTTACTTGGAGTGCAGTATCCACTGATAGAGCTAATGTTTCATTTTATGGGTTTTTTGACTTTTTTGATTATGTTTTGCTGTATTCAGTCTATGACCTTAATCCAAGCAACCTAATTACTTTTGAATGTTTGCACAAAATATGTCTTAATTGCAATATTAACATCAAGCATTAGTGTGTACGTAAATGTGGGCCGTGTCTCACACAATCCTCCTTGGGACACTGCAACTGACAGCATATTTATACACCACGTTTTTGAGTGTACTGTAATTTTAAATAGAAAACAAGGGAAAGTTACATTTAAGAACCACAATAGCACTGCATGAACAAATGGACAGAACAGATTTTCCTTGCAAACCGTGTACCAGTCAATATAGTACACAGAACAATTAACTTGACTCACTGGTGTATTCAAGACAGAATGGAATGTGAAGTGTTATGAAGATTGAAGATTAATAATGCAAAAAAAGCTATGAAATTCACAGTAACATTATCACAACATCCAAGTTCACTTATTGATTTTCTGGTAATTCTGAGCCCCAGAGCTTCCATCAACACATGACCCTTTAGCCGTGTCTCATAATTGGCTCAACTTGCTCCATGTAAAACTGCCATGCATAAGAATATCACACAGTATTTGCATGATTTACCCACGAATGCTGCTGCATTTGTCCACTTCTGTCATACGAGGATTTCCAAATCTTGTTTTTAAACAGATTTTTTGACTGATGGCAAGGTTAAAAACATTTTATCTCGCAATAGAAGGATAATACAATAACACTTAAGATTTTTTTCTATGGCTCTGAGAGATGTTATTAGTATCCTTGTTAGCAGAAAGCGAGTTTAAGTGCCAATTAAACGCCTACAACTTTAAGCTCCGCCTGTAATGCTTAACATAACAAACATAATTATACATAGGGTATAGTAACGGGCCATGTTTAGTGGCATAAATCCAAAGGAACCAGCCTAGAATTTAGAGTTAGAGATGAAACTGTACAGTGAGCTACAGGACCAATGAGAGGATGGAACCATATGTTCTCCACCATTTAAAACACAATGTTATGTTATATTATCTATGAGTAACATATTCACAACTAAGTAAAGTCAATATTTGTTTTTAATTTATTTATTTTTATATTATATTATATATAATATTTTATTGACATTTTATAACTTGCAGAGGTTATGCTTATTAGTAGCTAAAGCCACAGCCCCCTTGCCCGTTTTAGCCAAAGTGGTCGTCTAGACTATATTTATACATTGTTATCATTATTTAAAAATTAGTAAATGTATGTGGAACACCAGCCACCCTTAACTGTAACAGTGCCTGACCTTGTAGATAAACTGGTTAAATTTAGTTGAAGGAAAACTGGTTTGACTGATTCCACCAGCTGCTGCTGGGGCTCAATCTACAGTCAACAGTCTACAGCTTGAGACTTTTAGAGACCTACTTGAGCACCAGAAGTTTTTTCGTTACTCACACTGTTACTTTTACTGTTGCCATTGTGTCAGACTGAGACACTCAGGTAGAAGTGTCAAAGAAAGTCTAGGAAAGCATAAAGGGTTTGAGCCAATGCACAAACAGACAAGTGGGCAGACTAGCACCACCACCCCTGACATTTGGGCTGAGCTGAATGAGTGGAGAAACATGGTAATAGAACAGAGGGTGGAGCTGACTGTCACCAGGACTCAACGTCAATGCCAGAGAGACAAAGTGGCTGATGTGTAGAGTGAGAACACAGGCAAATAAAATGTTACATCTAATGATAGAGCTGGCTTTACACAGTGTTTTCTTCACTTTAAAAGACAGCTATATCATTGTGGGTGGATGTGCTTTGCATTTAACATGTTTCATTGAATGACTCAACTCATACAGTGACAGGTTTAAGTATCTGGGTACATGCAAAGTCAGACCTTGTGTGTTAAGCGTGTTAAGTGCTTTAACTCAGTAGACCTGTGGTAAACGGGTGACTTTTATCATGTTTCTCATTATCACTGAGAAATAAAGCACTAGACAAAACTATAGACAAAACTATATTTTAGGTGAATTTTTTTTCATCACTATGATTATTATTATTATCATCATCATCACCATTTTTGTCAGTCTGAGTCAGCAAATAGAAGCCATTTACTGGACGCAGGTAATTTTTCCATTCATTTATAGCTATTTGTTATTCATAATTTCTCACTTGAGTTTCTAATTTGAGGTCATGGACATTGAGCACATTGCTTAAGATTTATCCATAATACAGGGTGTCAGGGCCCAGAGAGGATCAGTGGTATTATGAAGTTAGAAAGCCTGGACCCCAAATTCAAGACTATCTTACTCCCAGCCAACCAAGAAATAATAATTCAGGATAACATGTCAGCGTCAACAGTACACAAGGGCAAAGGTAAGAAAGTAGGAAGAAAACGTAAATGAGGAGGGTCAAGCTGAGTTTGTTCTTGTTGCAGTGATTTTAAACTTAGTGAGAGCAATGAATTGCTAACTGCACAAAGCTTGCAGAGATGCACTTTGTAGGAATGACAAGATCAGAATAATGACAATATGAACAATAGTGCACAAGAGTGCGTTGTGGTATGTTGTGTGTGTCGTGTGTGTACATGCAAGTCCATTATTATAGTATTTTAGTGGAATAATGCTCTTTTTGCAAATAGCTACATTTTAAAATGTCTGTAACTTGTTAATATCTAATCTGTATTAACTGAGAACTGTAAACCCAAGAGTAGGAGACAAAGATATGTTTTACAGGCTCTTAACCAAAGCCAGTGAGATGGTCACTACTTCATAAACTACTAAATGCATCATGAAACAGTAACATGGGCTCAGTTAATGATGAGTCCCCGTGATAAAATGGAAAATAGGGGTGGGAGTTAATATAGTAGATAGGAGGTGGCCAGGTGAATACTAATCAAATTCTCAGAGGTAGAAGCTGATTACATAGATATCAGAAAGCAATATACAACAATTATCATATTATCACATTACACATGGGGAAGAAACATTGTTTTTATCTTTGTCTCACCTCCCTGGGGAACATGTTGAGAATATCACACAGTGCAACAAAACCTTGTAAGGCTGACGAGTGTGGATATTATTTCTGTAACATTACCATTCTGCTCCTCTCTCTGCTTACTTTCCTTTCTCCTCCCATCCTCTCTCATCTTTACAGCTCCTCATTTCTGCTCTCCTTTTCCGATCGGTTTTCTCCTCCCCTCTCCTCTCCTCTCCTCTCGCTTCCCACCTGTTTCTATTACATATTGATCCTGTATGTACAGTATAAATGAATTTTGTCTGCTATGAATTTATGGGGCCCTCTGGCATTCATGAATTTATCCTCCCCTATCTCCTCCACTCCTAAATATTCGGTCCTCCAAGGCACTTTGAAGAGCTTTGCACGTCTTCACGGATGGCAATATGCCAGCCACACAAAGCCTGAGAATACAACATATTAAGCCTTGCCTACACACAAACACACACACAAGCACAGGGACACACACTCAGGGGGAATGAAACAATACAACATTATAATCGGGGGTGGCTGTAGTATGTTATTTCCCCTCAAATCTGTGCCGCAGGCCTTTCCATTATTGTAATGCCTTATACTTCCTATTCGGACTGTGCAAGTAACCTTGTGTGTGTGTGTGACTGATAGTAATTCTGCATCTCAAAGGAACTGATGTTATTACTTCTAGCTGAGTTGATGGGTGTGAATGTATGCATGCAAGAACACACACACAGAGTTTTAGCAGAGAAAATATTTCTGCCTGTGGCTTTCTCCTGTTTTGCAATGAGCCTTGTCTCTCACTGAACATGATTTTGTGGGATGACATTTCCCTTCAGGTATCAAATAGGCCGATTTACAGTAATAATGAAGAAAAGAATTAACAAGTGCAAAATAGATGGAAAGCAAGAGAGCAAAGCAGGTGATAGAGGTATTCTTGCATAACATATAGAGAAAATACATAATACATTCAGTATACAGAGATTTATAGAATTTATTATACAGAATTTATATGTGATAAATAAAAGTATTGACAGGAAATTTGAAAAGGCAATGACTACATGAAATGTTGGACATGTTGGTATTGCTACTGGACTTGAATGATGACAGCAGTACAATGTACAGGGGTGGCGAATAAGTATTTTATTCTAGGAACAAGCACTTGGAAATTTGCCTCATCTCAATATCCTCAACTGCATTCACAATTATCTTGGTTTCTTGTTACTTTTCACTGTCAAAAAAAAAAATACAAGAAGGTGCATCATTTTTTCTTGAAGCTATAGTAATACATTTAATTCATCAAGATTAATTATAACTACTTACATCTTTTGTCTTCTTTGACAACCAAATGGGAGTACAAAAACATATTTCCTCACTCTGTTGCATGAGAACCTCTTAGGAAATTAGATTTCTCTGTCTCTGCAAAAGCACTGGAGAGAGTGAGTATTGTTTCCATGGAAACAATGCTGGTGCCCAATAATTCGCTAATTAATCAACACGGTGATCAGACGATAGCTTCTTCAACACACTCTAAGACAAATACCAACACTCATCTGTATCAAGTACAAAGGGAGACTGTTTCACTGGCTTTGGTTTCTTGGATCATTTCATGGTAGGTAATGTGGAAAATAGGAGTTTGATTTACATTTGGGCACATCAAAACATGCTTTGGTCCTGCTGAAGTGCCATCAAGTCAACATTTTCCAGCCCCATTCTAATAAAGCTGTTGGATACTGTAATTCTAACAAATGAGTGATGAGAGCAAAAGAGAAGAGAGTTGGAGAGTTAATGAGTAAGTAAAAGGAAAGTGATGGGAAAATTAGATCAGAGTCCCTGCAGGAATCACAACTAAGCACTCTCTATTAACGCACACACACATGGCGTTAAGGAGACACCCACAGTCTAATCTAGAGTGTTCTCTCAAAGACCTCATATTCCTTTTAGTCTCATCCTGTCTCTCTGCTTGAGAGGAGGAAGTGGACGCAATGACAGAGGCTTTCTCAAAGGGGAGAAGAGCATGTTTTCCGCAGGTCACAAACAGCCTCGGGGCAAGTTCCTGCTCTCACACATACACCCACACGCACACATAGACACAAACACACATTTTGAATATGTGCGTATGCATAGTGGGATTACTTTGTGTGTGTTCCTAGCAGCAGGCGAGATCTACTGTACCTGTCACTCTGTCTCCAATCAGGGAAAAAAAATACATAGGTTAAGAAGATATATTCAGGTGACTGAATGCTATCAGAGATATAAAGCTTTTATTCACCACCTCCCTTTGGAAATGACAAGCTGGTACTTTGAGGGTAATGATAATAATACAGTCATGCATAAAAAAAAGGTTGATGAATTATCCCTTTGGTTCAACACACATTTTAACACTTAAAAATAACACAGCCAAAAAAATCCATGCTATCTGCATTAAGCAATTTTTGCAAAGAGCAGAAAGTAGACTCCAGAACAAACTCATGTCGATAAGCCTGGATATATTCTACTGGATGACGTGTTAGCAAACAATTTTCTAGCATTACTGACACACCCAGAGCAGAAACAGAGTGACATCCTTTTGGAGTCTTATTACACCCCACCTGTGAACATTCATTGGCATTTTTTTGCCTTGGTTTCATCCACCAACTCCTGAGAAAAACAAATATCTGGGTCTCACCGGCTTGTTAGATGTTTGTCTCTGAATTAGGCTCTCTGTAAATCCATCTCCCTGCCATTTTGTACAAAACAGCGAATCAAAAATTAAATAAAAGCTGCAAACTAGGGTGCTCATTATTAGTGGAAACAATAGTACTAGCAACTCCTTCACTTTACAGGGAGTCATTTGATTCAATGTTAACATATAAAAAAAAACAAAAAACAATTGGATAATGAAGCTTTAAAAAGTACAACAGTTACTGAGGGTCAAAAAAGGTGTTTGTAAAAGATATTTATGGTTCTGTCATTATTGTAAGCTAATACGGTTAACATTTAGACTAGTTGACATGATTTATTTGAAAGTAGGTGGGAAATTGTTTAAACACTTGACTCACCAGTTTTCAGATCAGTGTTAAACATCGGGTGGTGGTGGTGTGAGAGTTGCTGTAGAGCAGTTCACCTAATCATGTGGTTTCTTAAAACCACATGAGTTTCTATGAAGACTCTTCCCATTACAGATAAAAGCGCAGACAAAAATCAAAGACTAATTTATTACTGACACAAAGTATGCCTCCTGGTGAGGCCTCCTGCGTGGTTGGTGCCCCAGTGTGCAAAAAAACCAAAAAAACTGTGAAATGGTACACATGGCCCAGTTTAGATCAAGTAAAGAGGCACTCTATGAATGTATTTATTTTTTTGCCACGTTTCTGTTACAAGAATTAAGTCACTCTATTGGAATTTCTTTGTATTGTGTAGCCCCTGTGTGTCTTCTCCTATTGAAAAATAATTGACACCAGTGTGATACCAGTTTCTGCGATTTACTATACGCTAAATATGTCTGTATGTCAGGTTTAGATGGTTGAAATGTATGGGTTAAAAGTTGCAAATGAAATAATTAGTGGAGTAAGTCCGTTTGGTTTTACCTTCCAGCAAATGCCTGATTATATATCTGGATAAGCTGTCGCTAAACAGCTTCATAAACAATCTATCCCTAGTGGGAAAAGAAAAACGGAGGGTAGTCTCCGGAAGAACCTCTCCTTTCTCTCTCTCACTCTCTCCTTCTTAGTGTGGGCGCATCTGCATGTCTCTCCCCAGTATGTTTGCCATTAAAAGGGACTAAGCATTTCATTAACTGTTACATTGAAGCCAGAAGCAAGTGTGGCTTTCTTTCTTAGAGATACTAATAACAGAATCAAACAGGGAGCTTGTGTTTGAGTGTGCGAGTCTGTGTTTGTGTGTCTGTATATTGTAGTAATACTGATGTAATCGCAGGCTCAAGCCCAATTAGCCTAGAGGGTAACTCTGTAATAATCCCTACCCCTGGGCATAATGGCCTATTAAAGCAGCAGTGGACAGAATAAAATTTCTAAGGAAATAGAAAGAGAGGGAGAGAGAATGAAAGAGAGGCAGGAAATATGAGAAAGGGAGGGTAAGATATGTGGTAGGATAGGAGGGAGAGAAATGGAATGAAAGGGCCATAAAAGACAGACTTTTTGAAAATTAACTTCATTTCAATCATATTTTTACCTTAATGATGAATGTGTTAAACATTTGAGCTTCATTTACAACAGTTGAACTCAAATACTAAAACAGCCCGTCCTTGCACTATAGGGCCACACTCATACTCTAGTTACACATCTTTAAACATGCTTTGATTTAAAAGTTATCATGAACATTTTTTGTTAGAATTGTCGATTTATTTTCTTTGTCGACTGCCATTCATGTGAGAGGAAGCAGAAAAATAGGATCTCATAGCTACAGCTTCAAAGCTTTTATGGGTTTTATTTGTTGGAAACCCTCCTCTATCATTGGACTGCTCATTAGTGTTGTTGGGCTCTAGACCACATAAATCAAGACCAGTGTGAGATCTATTTTGATGTAGCTACTGTTCTAATGCTTTAAAAGTAAAGCCAGAATTGTGGAATTATTTCAAAATATAACCAAATTACAAATAGATGTCTAATCTTTCCTGCCAGTCTGTATCACGGAAGATCCTCAGATCTTAAAAATATAAAAATATATTTGAATGACTGGAAAAGTAAACTGGTTATATTAAGGTAGAATCATGAATAAAAGGGCAAAATTAAGTCCATGAGAAAAATGAGCTATGTCAGACTTTCAGCCAACAATAAATGACTGTATGCAGAACCTCTTCAGCAAGTTTCTAAATATGATCATTGTCTTAAACTGTACCAAACACTCGAAAGACCAGCCAGATACATGATACACAGCTATATGGAAAGAGTCAGTCCTACATCGTTCTTTACCCAACCCTAAACCAAACCTTGTTAATGTGCATAAAAAAGTAGAAATTCTTCATATTCCCATGGTAGATTTGTGGCAATGACATACTTAGAATACAACAGAGAATACAACAGTGGCAGGCATCATGACTTGCTGATTGACAATTATTTTGTCTCAGTGCAGCTTATTACTTATTTGTATTAATTATACTGATGATTAGATTTTATCAAAGTTGTAGTAGAATAAATGGCTAAATCTTATGCTTGAAAATAAATTTAACGAAACAGCTTCACGTTTAAATTGCATGGTGTGTGTTCATGTACGTGCATCTGTGGGCAAACTCACCAGAGGCTAAGTCTACCCGGTAGTTGCTGGTCGCCTTCGTCACGTTGATGTGAACTAGAACCTTGCTGTCCTCAAGGGAGATCTCCAGCGTGCCATCGTCAAGATTACTGAAGAGGAGGAGCCCATCAGGGTTCCACGTGCGAAACTGGAAGCTCACAGATATTGTGTTGTGATTGGCTCGACCTGGCAGCTGAACGAAGCTGGTGGCATTAAAAAAGACCGGGAAGGTATGGGTCTCCACACAGGAGAAGGACAGGTTACGCTGTCAAGACACACATTTAGAGAGAGAGACACCAACAAAGAGAGATAAGAGGACGTTATCAATTGGCCTTCATAGAGAAAAATCAAAAACAAAGCTAATCCCTTGAATGTGGGCTTGTATGTGACGTTGTTTGAACGTTTTAAATGCCCCTACACTTTAGGAAATCATGTATTTATTCACCAGGCTTTTGTTGCTTTGAGTCTAGCCTCTGCATGTTTACCTTCAGATGTTCCTGACTGAAGCTAGATTCAAAGACTGATGTTGCTTGTACACATTACAAAAATGGCTCTTGTTGGCTCACCCTGTCTTTGAAACCAGTGTTGAACAGTCACCTGGGTAGTGTTTCTGTGCTGGAGGAAAACAAACACTACTACTAATTACCATTGAGCTTCTCCAACCTTGTGCTCTCAATCAAATCATTAGCAAACACACAGTATTGAGCTGCCTTACCAACTATAGATGATTCCTGATTGCCTCTGCCTGTGTGTGTGTATGTGTGTTTGTTTCTAAAATTTGAGAGCAGATCTGTTTTGATTAGAAATGAACGGCTGTGTGAGTCATCAGAGAGAATTAGATGTGCGGCTTTAACGAACTTGATTAGTGCCTCCATTTGTTTAATCAGTTCACCAGAGATCGAAGAAGATACACTGACTGTCCACTGTTGAGAACAGGCGATGGGGAGAGACGAGAGCTCTGAGACTTACAGTCTATCAAAGGCTGTTCAGTAACTAATTTTAAGGATGGCAAAACACTTAATGTGCTGAAGTTACATTCAGTAGTCATCCAGAGTGCCGTGCATTTTATGAGGAGAAGCAAGGCATTTAATATGTTCCTCATTTTGATAGGTTGAAAACAAAACTGTTCCACGGCCATTGCAGTGAAATTCTGTCTTTGTAGATTGCAGTGAAATGGCAGCCATGATATCAAGGGAGCACAAAGACAGGAGGTAAACACATGGAGGGGCCACTGATGGGTCAGTTGTATCTCATTAATTAGGAATCTGTTAAAGTATTTTGGTTAACCATTTGCCCCCTCACTCAGGTCAGATACAGAGTTAGTGTGACAATAATGAGCATGTTCAGAATTCAGCTGCCTTTATAAGCATGTTTTCTGTGTTTGCAACTGAGTTGTGTTGTGTTTCTATACATTGTGTATGTATATGAGAGTGTGTGTGTGTGTGTGTGTGTGTGTGTGTGTGTGTGTGTGTGTGTGTACATTTCCCTTACAAAGCTGGAGGTGTCTAGCTTCTTTCGGCGAGCCAGGTCTGTAATGTTGTCTCCATTGTAGTTGATGCTCTCCATGCATCCTTTAAAGTTCTTCCTCCCTCCTCCCACTGGCTTCCCACTGTATGGCATCCCCCCAAAACTCAGCTAGAGAAGAACAGAGGGCAAAGAGGTACAAAGATATGGATAATGGGAAAAAAAAAATTCAGATTATTTATCTTTGATTCACTTCTCCCTCTACTGCTAGAACATGACATTTTCTATTCTGGCATTATTGTTCAGCCACCCCCCTCACAAGCAGGGATTAGTAGCAACATACAAATGTCTAATGAGAGAAACTGCAACAAATCCTAAAATAGGTTTCAAAACCCATGCTACAATTAGGCCAGCTAATGTTCAGTTTCTAAGGACAGTTTCACGCCATACTCATAGAAATCATGCATTGTTTATGGTAAAGACGGTCTTACAATCGGGGAGTAAAAGACATACTTTCCTTTTGTGAACAACACAAAAAAAGTATCAAATGGACTTATATTAAATGTCATGATAGTCACAGATAGATCTGGTTATAGGGGTAACTGTGTTAAAATGACATGTATTATGTGCTTTGTTGATAAGGTTTTGTATAATGTTGGCCTTTTGTGTGTGGAGGAATGACCAAGAAGTACATGAAGCTCTAACATGAAGTGAACACAACTCACGGATGACAACACAATAAGAAGATAAGGGCAGTTTAATATCAAATCTACATGTATACTTTTCTATATACATTCTTTGAAAATACTGCAGCATAAAAATATTGAAGCGCCACCTTTAGGCCAGTTGTGTGAATGACTGCGAAGAGGGAGGGTCCGATCCATAATCACAGAATAAGTGTCAACCCCAAATTAAATCCCAAGGTATTTGGTCTGCATTACAAGGACAATACTGACAAATCTAATAACACATCATTTTTTAACCCAATATATATGATAACAGTATACTATTGACATATGTATTATATACTGTGACCGCTGGAGCAGTGGGAGAAAGCATCATGTGGAAGAAGAGAAGTGGTTTGTGGGGAACAGATGCCATGAGACAAGAACTGAGGCGAGGACATGGAGGCTAATAAACAGGCATCTGGTGGGAAGCTCTAAAGGACACAGAACTGATGAAAATGTAAACTGTGTTTTAGATTTTTCTATAGTTGTACATGTTTTTTGTTTTTTTTTCTTTTCAGACATAGCTCTGAGGGAAGCCAAGATGATGGAGGGTGGTGTGCAATTACCAGTTGATATGTGTCTGTCTATCTGCCTGTGTGTGTGCGTGCATGTGTGTTTGTATGTATCTGCGGTGACGCTCCAGTAGTCTTAGTAATTACCGCCAAGGGTAGACACAAATGCACCCGGATATTTAGTCTACAGGCTTAAATGGGAGCAGAAAATGTACAGACGTGCACACACATACACGAAAACACACACACACACACACACACACACACACACACACACACACACACACACACACAAACACACACACACACACACACAAGATGGGAGTGTGTGGACTAGATTGAGTATTGGTACACTGAGTAAAAGCTGGTCACAATTTTGCTATTTTGAAGAGAGACTCAAGTCAGGCAATAACACCAGGATCCATTCAGGGTTCACCACAGACACACACACTCACACAAAATCTCCTTATTCACCATGTTGTATAGATTTCCCTGAAGATCCCTTAATTCAACAGCTTCAGTTTAATTGGACTGTGGTTTGCCCTGCCCCATTTCTTCATTTCACTTTCCTACTTAACACTGGAACAGATCAGCCATATCAGCAATACCTACTAAAGGTCACACACTAACACACGAACATATCAATACACATACATAAACACACGCATACACCCATATATGGATTCACCGTACACAGCTGCACACTCACACTACACACAAGTGCATTTCATACCCATTATGCATTCCAAAATCAATTTCCTGTTTTAAGTGTTATTAGCTGAACTCTTTGCATTTCATTACTGACTGACATAATTATGTGAGTTTCATGGATTAGCATTATAGCACAATGTAAAACCAATATCTAATTTCCTGTGTGGTATCAATGCATTATACAGAGGAGGCCGAGCTACCACCAGTGATGAGTAGTTGTTTATAATGCAGTTACAAAATCAGAAAAGCGCATAAGGGCAGGTAACATGGTAGAAACACTAAGACAACAAGAAGAAAGCAGCATCCAAAAGCAAGACTATTAATAAGACATTGTCTATCACAGGTTTGAAATTATCGGACTACACTGTTGAGACTCCCAGCAGTTTGGGAGGGATCAGGTTCTATCTGAGAACGGCTCACATTAGCACATACAGTATTTTGTGCTGAACATCAATACTGCCCAAGGCTCCTCAACCGGAATTCTCACTCAGAGAATTTAAGTACACACAAAATACAAACACACAACACCTCAAACATTAAGCTTGCAAGCTAGTTGAGGCAGACAACTCAAGTCCACCGCTACACTCAATATGGCTACTCCTTTCTTTGCAACATATATGAAAAACATGCTTTTTATTATTGCGGCACACTTAAGCCGTCAGTGCTCTGCTCAGTCTTTTGCTGTCCTGCTCTCACTTTCTGCTACTGTTGCCCTCCCCAGCATCTACCTGCAGGCTCTGAGAATAAGTCAGCCTAGATGGGAGGTTAGTATGGTCAAGTTTCCTTGTGGGGAGTGATGAAGTCAGAGCCTAGAAGCCAAATATCAGTGTTGTATATATTATATATTCAAATAATAATCCATTCCATGTGAGGTGGTGACTAAAATATTCATCACCCCAAATATGCTGCCAGTGGTAGAATGACCAGGCAGCCATTGTATATTAGTGCCACAGCCGCTAGCATGTGCTGCTGGTTATAGTAAACTATTAATATAGGCTGATTAAAACTCTACATATTTGAAAAACCTTATTTATTTTTATCTGTTTTCAATGTACTTTTCCAACTATTTATTAGACACAAAACAATAAAAATAATAATAATAATAATAATAATAATAATAATAATAATAATAAACTGTTTTTTACTGCTACACTATTGACAGTTCTGTACAAGGTAATGCAAGCACATGCCACTCAAATGTACACATTCAGCAAAAGATAGGTAGCTTAGCTGATATGTTGACTAGGCTAACAACTTAAAACGGCCTTCCCACATTATCCTTGACATTATCTCAACTAGCATTATCCTGTGGCAAAAGCTGGTAACAACACTTTCCTATCTCCTACAATGCACTATGTCTGTGTGTATGCAATTTGAAAATAATAACAATTTTTCAACTAAGCAATAACAAAAAATGTAAGTATTAAAGTAAATAAGATGTGAATTGTCACCAGATGACATTCAACTCAGTATTTGCATGTACTAACATAAACATAGGTTACATAATGCACAGTGCTAAAATAAAAAAAAATGATCAAGTTGTAGCAGGTGTTGCCTAATTTCATGAACTCAGTGTCTAAAATTTGGATGGCATTATTGCTAAGACTAAGCCATTAATGTGCCTGTTA
Organism: Maccullochella peelii; assembly: GCA_002120245.1. Lineage (NCBI taxonomy): Eukaryota > Metazoa > Chordata > Actinopteri > Centrarchiformes > Percichthyidae > Maccullochella > Maccullochella peelii. The sequence goes on from LKNJ01000535.1 coordinate 144,898, forward strand.
CAGATTGTAGCTTAATCGCATTAAGATGTACTTTTTGCACATATGAACTAGCAGTAGATGTAAAATGTGCAGCAAACTGAAAGGGACAAAACACAACATACATAAAAAGATATCTTGAGATTTTGGAGAGATCTCTGGGCATGTGTCTCTGCCAACTATAGCTACCAAAATTGCCATGTGTTCGCAATAAGAGGTGGTCTGAACAGGTGGAAAAATTTCACTGCGGCACATAATCAGCATCAACACAGCCTCGGTTGCACCACCCTTCCCACCTTGGTGGAAGCGGACTTGTTTGGAGCCAGGAAATAGGCTACTGCCTGAGGAAAATTTCAAAAGTATGTGATATGGGGCTAAACAAATAAACTTGACTTAAACATTTGCTTCTCTAAAGTTGCTGTACTGTTACAGTTAACAAATACACTAGGTTGAGAAAGTAAGTATTCTTCTGTTAAACTAAAATGAATATATTTTTTCTTTATACAGTAGCCAGTCAGCTGGATGACATGCAGCTGCTCTGGACTGACACACACATACAAGCATCACTCAGGCAAAGCTGAGGTAGCTGAATGAATCAGCTGACATTTTAGTTATTCACTTAATCCATGGTCTTCCACTTCTTTTTTCATAATTGAACTCACCCGTGACTGCCTATCAATGTACAGCTGCTGAATCATTTGGCACCAAAAGGTTTTATTAACATGATGTCAAGCTGTCTGATGTCTTATAAAGAAATAGATGAAGTGCATGTTTAAGAAGCAAACATGCTTTGTATAGCTGTATATATGGCATATTTCCCTGTCACCTCCTATGTCTGAGTTTGGACATGTATGTTATTAGGTTTTTGGGTTGGATTCATTCCTTCATTTATTTCAAAGGGGAGACTACCATTCTCTGTCTGTGTTCTTCACATTCCTGTCTGTATACTCAGTATACTTTGCTTCTCACCTCGTAGTCCAAATCAAGGTGGTCAAACTCTCCATTGGTCCTGAAGGGCTGAGTGTGTCTGTCCAAGGTGAAGTTGACATTACGGCGGTAGCGTTCAATCACCACCGAGTGCCAATGACTGTCATCCAACAGGCTGCCGGTGGTCACAGAGGTATGACCCAGGATAGAGCCATACTGATTACTGCCTGTAATTAACATGTCCTAACAATTTAAGTTACAAAAACACAGACTCTGGACACATTTTGACAAGCCAAAAATGAATTAAAATATGTTGGTTAAAATATGTGTGAACAACAGGCGAATATGCTTTTATTCTTAAAGTTAAAGAGCAACACTTGATTTGCCAAAATAGCCAGAAATCATTCCAGTGCTTCACAAAAGGGAAATTGAGCTTGTACATGGGCTTCCTAACTGTGTACATATTGTTTTTCACAACTATGAAATGTACTCAAGTTTACAGGTTGACTCAAATTTACAGCACAAACAGATTTGTCTCGTTGTGCATTTGTTTCACGTTTGCAAACTAAGTCATTTTCACATACATTAGAATACAATTATAAGTCATTTTGGTACTGTTTCCTGCCAATAATAACACACCTGACATTTCTTTAACAGCCCAAAGTGGCGTTATACAGTAATAGAGTATTTAGTTGTAACACTGGGTACGGGAATGCATCCCTGTAGTCGTTGTTTCTGTGCTGCAGTAAGGCATCCTTAAAGGTTACACCAGTTCTGTCAGTGTGAGTGATGCTCCACACACTTATGGATTGTTGCGGCTGATGTTTACAGTGTAAAGGGTAAAACGCTATGCCTGGACACTTTATCTTAGCTCCAAGATACAAGATAATGTTATCTTGGCAGACATGGCATAAATTTTGATGACAAAAGTTTAGGATCAATGTTGAGCCTATAATGATGGTATTATTCTTTTAACATGTCAAGGTGCTGCAAACACAACCCATGTAGTGTAGCTGCATGCATACCGAGTACCTATTAAATCCAAGCTACATCAAAAACATTGTTTCAGGAGGGTTAGCATAAATAGAAACTTTGCTGTGCATTACTTTGTCTAAATAAATGACATGCATGTGTTGCCCACCCAGGTTTATCTGCAGCAGCAGCTTGGCCTTGCGAAGCTCCAAGGTGATGTAGTCTCCCTGTTGGCCCTCACCGTGGAGAATCACACCCTCGCTCTCTGACGTCTTGAACCTCAGTGCAATCACATCCTTAATGATCTTCATTTTCTTCACCTGCACAAATGTGAACAAACACCATGATCCACACATGGCTGTTTAACACCAAAGGTGGCTCATTTTCAATTACAAAATTGTGGAAAAAAAAAAAAAATGAAAAACAACTTTCTTTACTTTACAAACTTTAGAACTTTACTACAAAACAAGAATGCCTGCACATCCCCAGGTCTGCCTGATTAGAATATACATATTTGTTCCCATCATATTATATTGCTATTTGTTGATTTTTAGGATCTAACCTTCATGAATTTAAGAATAATCTTGACAGTATGACTTTTCATGGGGAGGTTTAGTCAAAATAACATAGAATATCAAGGTAGTGAATCCAGTACCTTAAAACGATATGAGATTACACCCTGTCCATCAAAGTTGATCACGCCCGCCCCTAAAAAAAACAAGAAAAAGAAGACAGAAACAATAGAGATAAAGAGACAGAAAGAATAAGAAGAATACAAAGACAGTGATAGTAAGAGACAGAGAGAAAAGGCAAGAATGAAAGGGATTAGTGATTAGAGAAGTAAATTGCGATTGCAGATAGGGAAAAGTCATCCCAAATTGACAAAAAGCATACTAAAGCCTAAACTCTTCTGTGACTGGGTCAAGAAATCAGTATTTTAGTATCAAGTGTGCTAATATGCTAATAATAGAGTTACAGGCAAAAGGCTTGTTAAAATGTAATCTCTACTATCTGTACTTGTGTCATCTGAATGCGTAGGAGGTTTGTGCATTCAAAATGTCATCTTTGTTACTGTTGCTGTGATAGGGTTTTTATTGTTTCAAATGATATTGTACCCAGTGGACCCTTTTCACAGAAGTCATTTTGACATGCCACAGAATGAAAGGCACAGGTGTAAATAATAAAATTAATGACAGCTGAATTCCATTTAGCTGCTTCTGTTTCAGGGTCCTGATATTGTGCATGCTGGCTCACTGCCACACTGTCATGGCTTACTGGGGTAATTGAAAAGATCAGAGCCATCATTAATGTTATTAGTAACACCTGTGCTTATCCTACTATGACAAGTCAAAATGTTTAATATTTTCCATATACATGAATAACAGAGATGTAAAACAGTACTGCTATGTAAAACACTGTTAGTGACTAGTGACACTTGTTCACAGTAAATAAATACTCTTATAAATACATAATCACATATCAAAGGGTCCTATAGAATTCTGTGGGAAATTAATTTCTAATTTTTTTTTTCACACATGGCTTCTTAAAATAAAATGGGGCGAAGGAAATTGTAGGTGTATTTATTAATGTTATGTAGAATTTTATATTGTTATAAGTGCACTGTGCTATATCTGGTGCAATATATTTATTGTACACTGTCCCTGTTTTAAATAAACCAATAAAATAAAATAATAAATCTATAGGTATAAATTGCTACATATATTCTGTCAAATTAACAGGTGCTGAACTTACAATACAACTCTGTCTATAGTACCACTGAAGTTACAGATATATCTTCAGTTAACAAGCAGCAAGAAATTTACAATACAATTACCTCCTAGTGAGATATTTTGCATGTAATAATTAAGGTTTACATATATAAAGGGAGGATTTTCAGATCTTGAGAAGAGAAATAAAGTGCAGTTCTTGAGTCCCTCTTCAATCTTACTATCATCACCCCAGCTGTTCAAGTGGTTAGTTGAGAGTGCGTGTGTCTGTCTGTGTGGAGTGATTGGTTGGAAAAGGTAGAGAAGAGTGTACAGGGTATGGTAGGATAACAGAGCTTGGGAAAGATCGGATCATCTTCTATACAGACACACTCATGTGCAGTCACGCTGTCCTTCAATCTTTCGTTCTCTCTTGCCTTCTCACTTATATAACACCCACACCACTATGCCAAGCCTGTCCTTTCAAAATAAACACCCGAGGAGGGGGGCTGGAGGAAATGAAATCTGTTTCCCTTGTTCTATCTTCAGTGCTTCCCAAATGATCCTATGCTGCCTCTAACTGGATAGAAATTCATGTACTTGTCTTTCCATCTCTTTGCTGCTTTACCCTTTACTCTTGTTCTCACACTTGTTCTTGCTCTCTCTTTCCGCTTCCATCTTTCTTCATTATTCCCCTTCTCTGCTCCACTCTTACGTATTTCTTTTGCTTCCCTCTTCCGTTTCCGCTCTTCCTTCCATCACTTCATTTGCTTTATCCTTCTTTCCCTCTCTCTCTCTCTCTCTCTCTCTCTCCCCCCGCCCCTCTCATCGTCTTCTTCTGTCACGTTTATGGTGCAAACAGTGGTGGTAGTTGACAGTTTTTCAATTGTTTTATGAGATATTGCAGATCTAGGTGTGCTGCTCAGAAAAGGGTTGCCAGCTCAGCTGAGTGCTTGGTGTCAGGAGGGAGACTTTACGAGGGATGGAGGGCTTTTCCACCACCTGCAGACCACTGTGAGATGCAGAGACCGAGAGAGAAAGAGGGGGAGAGGTTGACCCACTGCAGAGTAACAGGGGACGACTACTTGGCTTCTAGCCAGGGCAGCTGCAATGGCATGCACACAAGATGGCCGAGGTTTTCAGACCCTGACCCAGGAGACCACGCCATTTAAGACCCTGACCCAGATGGTGGTTTTCCACCAGAGATGTGAAGTGAGAGAGGGTGATCGAGATGGAGAGGGGGAGATGAAGAATATAGACAGCTGCATGTGACAGCCAATATAATCTACAAATAAACAATACTAGAAGTTATTATTTATTAGGATGTGAAAATTAGAAGTTGATTTCAGTATATCACTGTTATATTAAATGCACAATGGTGTGTGTGGTGTGTAAACTACTTTATGGCTGTTGATAGCACTTAACATTTATTAAGTGATATATCGCATTTGAAATCAAAATGAGGTTTAAGATTGGAGTAATACGGATTACCACTATACATTCAAAATCATTCTCCACTTCAAATGGCAAATCATCAAGTGTTATAGTTATTCTACATGTTTACTATACATGTTGTCCTTCAGACTAAATGTGTATTCTAAATTTGTCATTTTGGATAATTGCCTGATTGCCTGAACTAAACTAAACAGACATGAAAGCTTTCTTCTTTTCTTTTTGACCATATAGAGAAGTTGTCAGAACCTGTTATATGACAGTAAGGTGAATGACGGTCTGCACAGCCCAAGAAAAAATGGCAGAAAAATGCATGATTAACCAAAGCTGACACTGGGCTGGGCACTGAATGAATCTAGGTATGTGTGTGTGATCAAGGCCAAAAGAGGTGACACACCACAATAAAAACATATAAATTCCCATAATACAGCAGACCTATCTGTCTGAGTCAATTATGGAACCACGCAGGTCCCTGTATCCCCTGACACGCCACGAAAGGCACACTGAGCTGGCTAACATTAGATTCGTTACATAAATATGTATCGCTGTAGCATCCTGCTGATTATTTTTGCTAGTCAGCCAATGTAAAGCAATACCACTGAGATGCCACCTGCATCATGTCAAAGCAAACTGAAGGTGCACTTAACTGGAAGGTGGTCGTTATAATGTTAAATTTTGTCCATGGCAACGGCAACATGGGCAAGCAGCAAATTAGATGGCTGTGAGCACAAAAGCAGGTCACCCACAGTATGACCTACCGGTACTAAACTAGAGGATCAGCGTGCTTTTCACATAATGGGAAGGTGTATATTTGCATTTTTAGACCTGACTTTATGCTCTGGTATAAATGTTGTCAATGTTTTTGATATTTCATAGACAAAATGATACAAAAAATAATGAAAATAACAATCAATTGATTTATCCATAATGAAAATAATTGTTGGTCTCAGCCCTGTACTGTAATACTGTATGTACTGCCCCCTTTTACCCCATATTTATTGTACCCTGAGCCTTAAGACTACAATGATGCTCTTTTAGCTGTTTGTTTGGCCTCAGTCCTGCTCCAGAAATAGATACCATCCATGAACAAATCTACATAAGACTTAGACTCGATAGATGATGATGGTGATACATCACCCTGACAACAGATATAGAGTATTGTTGGCATAAATAGACCACAGGTTGAAGTCAGATAAAATATGCTTGCATTCTTTTGAAATTCTACTTGCATGAGAGTGATTGTGCTTGTATAGAAAATTTAATTTGTACCCTCTGTTTCTGTCTGACTCCCCTTTCTCTCACACACCGGCTCTACTATTTCCTGACTCATCTATGAAATAATTGATTTTCTGTTGATCCTATGTTAATCAAAATGGAAATGAGCATGTAAATTCCACAGCACGGTGGATCATGACTCCTTTATAGCCTCTAGCTCTGGCACAGACACATACACACACAGCCTTTCATTGCACAGTCCTAGATGAGTCATAATATGGTACTGCATTTAATTATCATACATTTTAAAAACCCAGAATTATCATCTACAACCAACATATTTGGTGATTATGCTGGGAACATAACATCTATATTTATCTGCCTCCTTCTCCTCCTACTTATTTTCTTTTGTGCTTTCTTCTTTCATCCTCTTTTCTTTGTCAGTGCCCAACACTGAACTTCTCCTCGCTTTCATCTTTGGATTGGGAAGCAGGAAAACATTTAGAAGAAGTTGATTCTAAGAGAACTGGAGAGCTGGGGACTGAAGGACAGGTAGATGAACAGACAAATGTATGAGTTCTCATTTTCTGACTGAATGCTGAAGAAAGGAGCAGTGACAGCGTAATCATGAGAGAGCAGTGTGGGCTTCAAAACACAGCTGACAGACAACTCTGAAAGATGATGCACCCGACCAGGGGGAGCGTGTGTGTGTACACGTGTAAGAGTGTGTGTGTGTGTGTGTGTGTGTGTGTATGTGCAGGTGCCTCTCTCTCCGTGTGTTATCACTGATATCCGAGTTGCAACCATGCGTTCACCTGATTGTGTATTTATTACGTGTCTCATCTGACAGATGTCGAGGCGTGGTGGACATCTGTCAGAAGCACAGAAAATCTCTGTGCTTATTTGGCCTAGACATAGATATGTTCTTTCAATAGTACTGTTGTTTACCTCAAACACTGTCTATCAAATGATGTATCTGTCTGTTGAATGACAGGGGCCTGAAATGTATTTAAATGAAAGAGTTTTATTTTAATCTTAAGAAAGGAAAGCTGTGGAGAGCCCACATAATCCATTTTACCATGATGTATTTCATATAGCTGAAACACATTTGCATCTGGGAGTTAACCTTAATCACAGTGTTCTTCTACTGGCCCACAAGCAGCTCCACTGGAGCAGGTGCTGGCTAAGGTCACGTTAGAACTAAGCAGGAAAAAGCTGCCTCAAAACTCATTATCTTTTCCTGCCCAGATTTTGCTAAACCTCAGTCTAAATCTACTGGAGAGACTATTTTAATTTATGTATTCTGCAAACAAATGGGCCCCTTCGAAAATCAAGTTTTGACAGCTGTAAAGAGATGACATTCTTAATGCACAGGCCTCCTATGCATTCAGGTGGCAATTACAGCCAGTAGATACTGAATTTCAACAGACCCATAGCAGAAACATTTGTAAGACCATATTAATACCTGACACACTGTTGGAAGACAAGTCAGTGGAGAAACTTCAGAATAAATCAATCAACTCTACATCAAATCTAGTCTTTAGCCAGTCTAGTCTAGTCAGTCTACTTACTCTTACATTTAGCAAGCTACTGACAAACAGACAGAAAAAAGCCAACTCTGATCAAACCCAATTTACCAACTTTTTTCTGTTGTCTAAAGTCAGTTGGTTCCTGAAAATACTTTGGAGATATAGACTTTGTTTCAGTTATGTTACTCAGTCCTGCCAAAACTTTGTTTACAACTCACAAAATCGCTGGTGCTTGACAGCCAGCTTCACTGTTGTGTAAGCTATTGATCGTTCCCACATTTCTTTCTCTAAAGTTGAGAAATAAATGTTGTTATATCTTGTTGAGTCTTACTTGAATACACTGATTTATACTGAATTTAGGAAAGTACAAGTAAATATTGCTCATAAATTATGGAATAATGTGAGCAGGCCCTTTACTGATTGCTATCTGCCTCAATGTTTCTGCATTGGACTGAGGCCGTCCATGGTTATTGTTATACTGACGTTTTTTGGAAATCTGTAGAAAATATCTTCTCTACCTTCTTTATTGTCTTACGGAAATACAAACGTGAACCTACAAGACACTATTCAACATTGAAGGCTTAAAATAAATAAATGAAATTAAATTAAGTATGAACTTAGATTTCTGTGTTTTATTGTTCTGTGCATCTGTGCATACACATGCACATCTCTCTGTGTGTGTGTGTGTGTGTGTGTGTGTGTGTGTGTGTACCACATCTTGTCATCCTTATCATTACTGACTTGCTTTTATTTTAACATGAGGAGGAAATGAAACAAGGGAAATTTAATCAAAGGGGTGAGGGTTGATTGCAATGCAATACATGCCCTTGTATTCACACACACAGACACACACTCACAAACATATCCACACAGTGTAATCGCATCTCCGGAATGAAAGATGTACGTGTGTCACTTATAACAGTAATTTATGCAGAGCCTTAATTGAAAATTGTTATCAAAATCAATTTGGCAGCCTTTAATAGGATGAGAGCAAAGAGGCTGCAAGAGAGTCAGTTCCCTGGATGATACATTTGTTAGAAAGCAAGAGACAGTGTGTAAGAGTGTATGCATCAGTATGTGTCTGTCAGTCTGTAACTGTGCTCTGCATATTTCTGCACACTGAGTTGTTTGTGTGTGTATGTGTCCAGGCAGGTTTTCACACTTGGTTTGTGTTTGATTCCTATACAGAAAACCCCACTGTGACTTGATTGGAGCTGACAAACCACCATTAGGCTCTCCCCATGGATCCATAATTATAAAAGTTAATAACTGTTAGTTAATAAGGATTAATAATAACTTGTTGGAAATACTAATAATAAGTAGTATTTCATACAAATACTTACTCAAATAATGGAGTGAAAATATTATGTTAATTTACACTCCTGTTGTATGTGAGTGTTCTAATATCATTAACTCCTGCTTGACACAAGCCACCAAGTGACTGTAAAACTATAATATGCTAATAAATAGCAATAGCAAAGATTACAGGTGTTACCGGTGTGAGAGACAGTAGAATAGAACTGCAGCAGGTGTGCCAAAGACTGTGTGTGTGTGTGTGTGTGTGTGTGTGTGTGTGTGTGTGTGTGTTTCTTCACTCACAGTAGGAGCAGCCGTAGATTTCTATGCGCAGACCGATCCGTCCTTCCTCGCTCCAGTCCAGCGGGACGAGCCTCAGGAAGCGTGCCACGATTCCCTGCTGCAGCTCATGGCGAACTGCGCTCTCCGAGTTGGAGTTCCCAGAGAAGGCCTGTGAACACAAAAACACACACACACACACAATGAAATTAAACACATCAAAGCCACAAGCCCACAGTTAAACAAGCAGCTACTAGGAGTATTTGTTCCACTCACCACATCCTGACCTAAAGGTGCACACTCACAAAACATACAAAATAATTATGAGTCTACATATCTAATATGCCTGCCATAAGACAATCTGACTGCAGGGGATTTGAAGAGGAAATTGCATATTGTATTCAACTCCAAGTGTATGTAAGACACTCCCTGTTCACATCATTTCATATTTTGGCTGATTTCTGGGTCCCAAAAGATTCATGGGGACTTGTAACTAATGAGTTTTACAGTTCCTTGTCATATTAGCACTCTGTTCTACGCATTCAGTCTCTGAAATCTCAGCCTCTAGAGAACATCATACGGTACTGCCTACAAACAAAACAAATGTGTACAAAGCCAGTGGGAACACACTTTTTCTCTGCAAAATCATCCAATATCTGTTGATTTATTTACTTAACTATGTTCATACAAAAAAGTGTATGAGACACTGGCTTTTTGACAATGCACTTTGCTTACATTCAGCTTTAAAGAACAAAGTTTAACTTTAAGAATTCCTCCTGTGTCTGGAGCAACAGCATGGCAGACATTCACCAATGACATCAACAGAGTTCAGTCAGCTAACAACAAAAAGGCAGCAATGATAAAGTGGTATGAATTTGAGGACACCAAGCTACATTTGTCAGTCTGTCAGTTCTTTAGAAGTGTAATGGCACTGGTACATTTAAAGAACACAATTTACTGTGGTTATTCTAAAAGTAAAGGTAAAGCCTAATTCCATGGGTTTCATTCTTGTTATTAGTGTGAGAGCTGGTAACATGTTCCAGTGTTTTTAGATACATTTTTAAAGTATTAAACGTTATAATGCAAGTCTAAGGGAGGACTTCTCCAACTGAGTTGGAACCTTTCTAACTTTGAGACTCAAATGGGCAGGCATCCCTTACCCTACAGATCCCATTCAAATGTTAAAATGTTGACAAAACTTTGAATTTTTAAAGTTATAATTTTGTGTTGTGATGTCTTTTGTACTTTTGACTCAATTTAAGTTCAAAGTGAGGGCTTTTACAGCAGTTTTCAAATCTCAACAGTGTGTCATGTGATTGAGTGGAGAGCAGACATGCTTTTAGACCAGAAAAAAAAAATTCTAAAAATGCTCTCAGTCCCAGTTTTAACTCCTCAAGCATATATTGTACCATAAAATGTTGCCACAAGCCTCTTCTCTCTCACAATGTCAATATATTTCCAATAGGACCTATAGTTTTTGAGGTCTAAACCTTAATTGATAGGGAAAGTGCTGTTAGACAAATCAATTTTTCCTCAACAAAATCTGATTTTCTGCTTTGTGTGTCAAGGATCACTTGCTGGCTATGTGGCTAAGCCCTGTTAAAAGTCAGCTTTCCCTGTAAGATCACAAGGTTGAGTGTTTGATACCGACACAGTCCTCTGTATGTAATGTTGCTCTTACGTATAAACTTGTTTTATATGTTTATCTACTACTAGTATTACTTCTACTGTGTTCAGTGGAGCAGTCGTACTTCAAACCCTCAGCTGACTTTATTTGATTGATTACAACTGCAGCACTTTCTAATTGGTGTGTCACTATTAAGATCTTAAGAAGTAGCAATGATTTCAAACCAGCTGTGCTGCTCAGTGGCAGAGTGGTTAGAGTACATGTCCATACATCTTGTTTGTTTAGACCCCAAGGTCAGCAGTCCCTGCTCTGGCTGACTATCAGTATGTTCAGTGCCAAACTGCAGCACTAATACTACTAGTTGAAAAGTACTATTTGCTTCTTTCTGCTCCTTCCTTCTCGTTTTCTTTCCTCCTCTCCTCTGCTCCTCCTGCTCAGTATCTCTTCGTTCACTTGACTTGACACATGATGGGGAGAACCTCTAACCACCCACTAATCCACCTCACCATAGTCCCTGAACTATTTTCACTGTTGTGCTTTCCCTTCCTCTCTGGAACAAACACACACACCACCACCCTGTTCCACATGCTTTTATTCTACACACATATGCAGAGAACAGTTGGCACAAACCACTGGGGAAAAGCATCATTAAAAGCCTAGCAGGTAACTAGGCAAGACACTAGACAGCCATGTGTTATTCTAGATAAGACATGAAGAGGGCAGAGCAGTGCATGAGTGAGGAGGGGGGAAGCTCTGCTCAGACAGTCTGCTTTGAGCTGACTCCTCAGTGACCCAAGTATGTACCCCTGAAGATATGCTATCTGTAAAGGAAGAGATGGTCAAGAGTTCACACTAAGCTCAGAGCCACTGAACTTCCACCGTGGCGAGGGAGTGGACATGAGGTGATCTCCTCTGTGCCTTTCCCTCACTTTCATTTTTAATCTTTATTTATCCAGGAAAGGGTAACTGAGCAGACAAACACACCTGCTTTTTTTGTTTTTTATTAGCACCCTGCTTCAAATTCACACAGCTCCACATGACTCATCAGGGAGCCCTTCAGTATACTTTTACTGCAGCTTCTACTCTTTGCAGGTGCACAGGTCTTGAGGATCTGGGTTAAGTGACTTGCTCAAGGGCAGCTACGCTGTTTTTGAGGGAGAGGGCTGCAACTCACTTACAGTACAGTATGTCACCAGCCATGAAAGGGTTCCTGCTGGTCATGTCATATTCAGAGAAGGGAAACCATTTGTCATGTTCTCACTCTTTATTTTCTGAGTGGTTCCAAAGGATTTCAATCATCAAATTCACGTTCACACGAATATGGGATAACTTGGTTCTGTGGGAATTTTGACTTTTCCCTGCATACCCAAAGTCAGATAAACTCATGAATGCTTTTCTTATGTCTCTGCATGCAGTTTGAAGTACCCCCAATGGTGAGGTTAGCTTTACTAAGTTCATGGATCTCTGTGAGATCAAATAGCAACTCTACGGAAGTGTAGGAAAATGCACTGTAAAGCTTTCCCATAGACTAGCAACTGGTGTAACTACACGAAAACAATTTACAGATTAATAAAGACAATTAAAAAAAATTGAAAATCAATTTATAAGCATCTTCTGGTTTATGGCGTACTTTTGAAAATGTTTCTTAAAATAAGACTATAAAGCATAGTGTTCTCAGAGCTGCAGAATGTGTATATCCCTACTTTTAAGAGTAGCTGCTATTTGATCTATGCGTTGAGCTAATATAAATTCACAGTTTAACACACCTTCAAACTGCATGCCAAGACATAAAAAGAGCATCTGAAAGAAGAAAAACTAAAAATATCCTCAAAACTGAAATATTCCTTTAATCACTTGGGCTAGCACCACCCTGTGGAGTTGTTTGTACATTTCTCAGATTTTCTCCCTGAAACTCATCGCTTTCTTCTCTTTTCCTGTCAAATCTTGTAAATCCTCACATCCTGTGCTCTCTATTGCATGTCTGTCCTTCACTATTCTGTTTCCAAAACGCCTGTGGTCCTGGCTCAGGATTTGAAGCACAAATGTATCAATTTGCATGCACACATAGTAGCACATATGCACATGTACATACACACAACCTCCCACACACACCCTTGCCAATTAAACCTTTCTGCAACGTTAAAACCTGATATCATCCTTAAGCTAATTTCATAGTAAAATAATAAAATAAAATAAAAACTCTGAATACTGTATATCCACTGAGGATTTGGCTTACTTCTTTTTGTCCAGCCGACACTTTCCTCTCTTTACCCTTCGTCAAGGTATAAGAGTGTGTGTGAGAGCGAATGAGAGAGAGAGAGAGGACAAAACCATTTTTCGTCTCCACCAAAAAGCTCCATCCCCATTTTCCAGCTTCCTTCTTTTATTTCTCTATTGTGTTCATCCCGCTATTCGGCACTTATCTGTGCTTGGCTGAATGAACAGCTCAATTCAAAGGCATTACTATGCAGAGTGGAGGGCAGAAGGTAGGATAGGGAAGAGAGGAGGAGGTGGTGGAGGATGAAGACAAGGAAAAAGTTGTGGATGCTGAACACCTCGCAAAAGTCTGCCTAGTCAACCATTTAATTCCTTCTCCTCCAAAGTCAAATCATTAACCAGCAAACCACTGAGTAATTGGGAATTTGTGTGTGCGCGCGTCACTTCATATAGTGTGCATGTGTGACCGTTTATGTTGGTGTATGTGTGTGTAAGTGTTAGGCAACTTAAGAGCTTAGACACTTTAGACGTTTTGTTTAATCAAGAACTCAGGTAATTTACGGCAACAAAGGCCACAAAGTGCCTGAGGCAACTCTCTCTCTCTCTGAGAAAAAAAACTTGGTCCACTTGGGAATCCTTAGTAGATTGAAACCGAAAAATATTTACTCCTATTTTTGTACTCCTGTGAGGACGTGCTTAAAGTTTAAGAATATTAAAAACTGAACATGCTGTGTTTCAAAAGTTTAAACAAACAAAGTTAGTAAAGAAAACCTTGGATGAAGATCAAAACAGCGCAGAGCTGTCATGTGATTTTAGCAATCCATGAGATCAGTGAAGGAAAAGCAATGAGAGGAAACTTGGAAAACAAAAGAAATTGAGGGAAGCTGAGAGCCAGCCAGTCTCCTTGTTGGGCATTTGGATCACCAGGGCTGCTGTCATTCAAGACAGAACAAGCCAATCACTTTACTACAGCTGGTCAACAAATACCCCTGTGGTCTACTATGTCTCACGCACACAAGCACACACAAACACACATCCCTCGCCACATAAACAAGATACACATGCACGTTGGCATGCTTGTGCCCATACACACACCCTGGCATTCATTCCCACGAACATGTGCATACACACCCATTTTCTACTTGCTCAGCAGCTCTCCCTCCTTCCTGCACCTCAGTCACTTACTTATTCTCCCTGGCTGCATGTTTCTCATTTCCTGAATGTGTATCTGTCATTTCTGTCTGTGTGTGTCTGTTTGTGTGTCACTGAATATCAATCTGTATGTGTGTAAGTGTATGTCTGTGTTTACAAGTGTGTGTCTCTGTTTTGACAGCCAGAGACGGCCCTTTCCAGAGAACAGATCTCCAGATACTGAGAAACAACAAGTGAAAGCTATTTTCTGGTGTTTGCTTGTTCCTGCTGGACCCTTTTTTGGACCAGCCCAGATCCAGGGCTATTGTATGTGTGGATTTGTATGTGTGTTCCTCTCTAACAGAGGCAGGGGAAATCAGTCTGGCCTGGTCTGGTCTTTTGTTTTTATTGACAAGTGTACAGGACAAAACAGAAGGGCCATAGAGAAATTTGTGTTTCTGTGAAGCCCTGTGGGTGGTTGTGTTTGTGTGGGTATGTGCCTCTACTGTGCCAAGAAAACAGGACAAACTGTAGTAATGCTAAATCTGAGTCACAGATCTTTAAAATGTTTTAAAGATACAGGGAATTATGGTGAATTCGGAGTGTCACAATGTAATGTGTATTCTGTGTAGAGAGTACAACAAAATAATCTTCTGTTTTCGTCAACAAGTGTAGGGACACGTGTCACTGTGATTGTGTATGTGTGTGAATGCCTACCACACAGGGTTATTTTAGAAAAATAGCAAGTACATGGCTTTTAGTAGAGCCACTGACATGTTGCACTTACATGTTTTCAGAGAGAACCCCGTCGTAACTTTTAAACATAATACCAACCTCAGAGACTGCTGTGATCAATTCAAGTCTCCCACTACAAAACCGCACTACAGCACTATATTAAAGCAGTTTATGAATCCCAAAAGTGAAAAATGTTCCAACTTAAATATCTGACACCTTATGCCTCCAATGGGCAGGTTTATGTTATTCAGGATCTGATCCAACATTATATCCCTTTGTATCCGTTATAGCCATGTGCCGGAGGGTTGCTCCTCAGTTCAGTCTCTCATTCACTGTTCTCACCTGCTAAAATGAGCTCCAAGGGCTGGTGACAAAAGGAACTGGAATCTCTTTCTCTGCTTTACACACATTATTAGCTGAAGAATGAGGAACACTTCCAGAACATTTCATGCTAATTCTCTCCATAAACTTCTGTTTTTGCCAATTAATTACTGTCAAGTAATTGAAAGAAAGTGTTCTGTAAAAATCGAGAAACACTTTAGCATCACATCATCAGTATTTCCCCCTATAGCTTTAACAAAATTATCATCGGTGTGCAAAATATTTCCCTGCACTGTATTCAATTTTACAGCAAGTCAGACAGACAGAGACGGACACACACACACACAGAGGGAAAGAATAGAGCTTTAAGAGCCCATTACTCAGGCTGTGAACATTTGGCACCTTCTCTCCCCTCTGCTCACCAGGGACCAACACTGATGGAGTGAAGACTTCCTCCCTGGCTCTGCTATTAAACCTCACATGGAGCTAAGTCGGTGTGTTTGTGTGTGTGCATGCACGGGCAACTGCTAACACTTTCACTAACAAACTCATTATGTGTGTGTGTGTGTGTGTGTGTGTGTGTGTGTATGTGTGTTTTGACATGATGTTTGAGGGGGCCAGCATTTTCACACTCATTCATGTTGGACTCCTCTTGCGTCACACTGCCTACTCACTCAGAGCGTTAGTTACATTAGTTGTAAGACCCACAAGAACCATTTGGAAGGAGGAAGGAGGAAAGAAGTTCTATTCAGAATGAAATGAGTCAGACAGAGCCACTCATCACCAACCAAATTAAAAAAAGATAGCAAGATGATAACGCATGTCATGAAACACTGAGTTTTAGTGCAGTCCACACAATGGGAAAGGTGTAATTTGACTACACTTTTCAGTGCCATGTCTTATCCACTGTCACACAAGTACAATGTTCATGTTCATGACAGTACCATTAAAATTTCATAGCAGCCACTCAAGTTGTACCACAGGAGACTTCCATGACCCACTGGGAAGTGTCCTGCCTATCTACTTCAATTCATCATCCTCATTATTCACACTCAGCAATTTTTAATTTCCATACAACTCTTATCTGGAATGGAGTGAAGTGACATTAAAGAGGCTGACGTTGAAGTCCTGTGAAGTCACTGCAGCGGATCAAGATACAGAGCCGAAAGTTAGAAGAGACTTTATATCAATGTAGATGAAAAAAAAAGGCATGAAAATCATAACCATGACTGCGAGCAACGTGTTCCTCTGCGGTCTGATTAGTTAAATTCAAACATTTTGGACTTAAATGCTGAATGTAATAATTCATTTACAATGGCAAATGGTCAGCAGAAGTTGCTGTGAGCGAATGTGTGAGTACATTAACATGTTTTCATGCATGTGGGTGCCTGGTTACCTCTTTTAGTAATTTATGTGCTGGGTCAATATGAGACAGGAGCATAATAGCTATTAATACACACATTAAACCGACTGCTAAACCTCTTAAAGATCTTACATTAATGTCAGATAAGTGCACCTCATTTCCTCTGACGCAAATGAATCTCCTTTGATCCCCTCCCCAATCAGTCTCATCAGCTGGCACCAGTTGCTGTTTGGGTGGTAGCTTTGGATCATCTGGCTTGAGTGCAACAATGTATGGTTGAATGTGTTAATCTTTACATAATGTTTTGTAATGGATGCTTATCTCCAGAATGATTAATAATCAGTGAGAGCATTCCAGTATACTTTGACAGAACAACAATGGCTGTTGTGTTACTGGCAAAAGCAATTACTTATCATTTGAAGAAAATATTTCCCTCTAAAGCGCATCTATTATTATGACTACAAGGGCCGTGTCATTGATGTAAAGCACCACTTAGATAGAAGCACTAATGCTGTGCATGTGGTCATCTTCACAACATAGGAGTATGAAGGTTTGGGTGGAATACTGTGCTGGTTGAAATGATTTCTAGATGAGTTAATGAAAGGTTATCATTATTCAAACATCGGAGGCTTTTCTTAACAGCAGTTGCTGGCTAGATTGTGCAGCTATAATTGGAGCAAAGACATTAGTCAAATATTTCTGTTTACATAATAACTCCCCTTCTCCTACTCCTGGTTTTAGCACAACACTTCTCTCTCCCACTCTCACACAAACATGCTTTTTATTCAGAAGCTTCATAAGGAAACCAAAATGCTCCATGCTTTAGTCATGCCAGACTCACCATAAGTGAAGCTTAAAAATATCTCTGCGTTATGACACTTTCAAGACTCAAAACAATTAAAAACTCAACAACTCAATTAAAAGCTGACATTTAGCAAGCTGCAGATTCGCCAGCTAAATATGAATTTATGAGTGAGCCAGTTAAATTAGGTTTTTGCATCACAGTGGTCTCCCCAGAATATTAGGGTACAATGGAGCTATGTACCTATTTAAAAAAAAGTGCACTACCAATATAGTGTTTGTAATTTATGCTAAAATTGAACAAAAAACAGCTCTTGGGTCTTCCAGCAGCCCAGTTTCCTGCATCTTTATATGCATGTCTCCTTTATGAGCACTTTCTATGCAAGCCACTTTGAGCAGTTTTTTTCTGTCTTTACACTAACATGTTTTTTCCCTTGCACTAATGTACACTTACTTTCCAGTCATTAGTCCTAATGTGTAAGCCCCTCTAGATAAAAGCGCAGGCCAAATGCCTAAATGTAAATGCATGAGGCACTTGATGTCTGTATTTAATCAGATGCAAAAACGTGGAGGACGTTTTTTTGCTTTTCTTCCTCAGAAGTGACTGTTTAACATGACAGATGAATAAATTAAGTGGCAGTCTGTTAAAAGTGAAAACCAGAGGTGGGAAGTAAATACCTTTACTCCAGTACAAGTGCAGTTTAAATAGAAGTGTTAATCTCACAACATGTGAAGATCCAAAATAGCGATACCACTGTATGATATGTGTTAGATTAGTGTTAGGCCTGTCAGTGTTATGGGTAACTATAATTCACTTTCCTTATGCCTTATGCCCTGGTCTCTTCAGGTGAAGGCCAAAATGGCTCACAGGCCAGCTGCCAAGATAACAAGGTCAGTAATGTGTTTCCAAGCACAGAGGCTTGAAAAATGATTTGATGACACACACATGCAGAATATGAACGCAATCTAAACCTGTGCAGTCTACACAGCTCATACCAGGTAGAAGCACATGTAAATGGAACATGAAAAAACACACCACAATAATATATTACGGAAAAGAAGCTAGTTGGATACAGTTTTGGGGGGCAGGAAGTTACGACCTATTTAAGAATATTGTCCTAAGACCAAAAATCACATATAGGGCTATTCATTCATTTTTAATTTTCATGTCCCCTTCTGATCCTGTATCAGCTTAAGATTTGCAGCCCTGGCTGTGTTAGTTTATTGGATACATACATTACTGTCAACTGACCTGGTGTACTTGCTGCTTCAAGCTTCTCATTCACATGAATAAACAATCTAACAGTGTCAAATAGGGCCTGCTGGCATTATCTGAACAAGAGTTATGGTAAACAAGTGTGTGGAAGGAAAATGTGACTTAAAATGTTTGTTATGTTAATTGAGCTTTAATGTGCAGTCAGACAGAGAATGTTTTTGATTTTTTCTGTGCTTTCACCGAATCCACTACACAACACATTTAGCTTTTAATGTTCCCACTGAGACACACATTCAATCATGATGCTGTAACTGTGGAATCAAACTCTGACACTTAAACTGACAAAAGACATTAAGATGATCACTTGAAAGGTTTCAAAGACATACATTTCGATGACAAATTGTTACCTGTCATTGAGTACTCCAAATTTCTAAAACAACTGTTACTGTCATTTTCATAACAGCCACTATTTTATGGTTTTCTGAGGGTGCATAAGTAAGAATCTTTTTTGTGTGTGTGCAATTTGGCAAACAAAAAAAAAAAATTGTTTAAGTACCCTGTGGAGTTCATTCTACACAAACGGTTTTGTCTTCAGCGTTGCGCACCAAATCACATTATATGTCACTAAGGTCTAACAAACATATTGAAATATAGATTTAATATATATTATTTAAACATTTGTAAAGCCTATTTTTTTTATTTTTTTTATTTTTATTTTTTTTACAGATTTCCATCCTCTTCTTCTCTTTTGGCACATTGCTACTTTTTATAGTTAATTATCGCCAGCTACTATTACCAACCTCAGGCAGGACTGCGTATCACGTCGCCACTGTGTCAGAGTGTGTGCATTTGTGTTCTTATGCATTCTGATTAAAACACATGATACAAACAATTTCGACCTGCTAATCACATTGTTCTATAGCGCACTAGCGGTTAAAAAGTGTTCCCCTATCAGTATGATTATTGTGAAAATGATTAATTCAAGTACTGACAGCCTCTGAGGCATTGTCCTCTGTTATAGAAATTGGTATTTAATTATCGCAGTAATCCATCATCCATGTCCTTGTGTCTCCTCAGTAGTACATTAGTGAGGCATTAAAAAACATTTTTTTTCACAAAACCAATACTGCAGTTGCCAGGTCTTTACCAATTATCCTCCCCAGAGAATCACAGTCACAACAGTTAAGCTAGCATTGACGCGGCTGCTTTGACTGAAAGTTGTCCTCTCAGT
Organism: Maccullochella peelii; assembly: GCA_002120245.1. Taxonomy (NCBI): domain Eukaryota; kingdom Metazoa; phylum Chordata; class Actinopteri; order Centrarchiformes; family Percichthyidae; genus Maccullochella; species Maccullochella peelii. Next base: position 164,892 of record LKNJ01000535.1, read on the forward strand.
TTGACAGTGAAAGAGTTAAGTCATCAGTGTGGAGTAACAGCAGGCGGTGATTGGTGGCAAAATGTTCCTGAATAGAACCTTCATGCATAAGAGTGCAGGACAGGTGGTTTACTCTCTGGGGATTGCTGTGTGAATCTCATCCAGTGGTGAATGGGATCGAGCTGAATGTGATTAAATGGGCTGAAACAGGTCCTGATGGTAGCAGTGTGTATGGGTGTGTGTGTGTGTGTGTGTGTGTATGAAACATTAAGTTGGCTTAAGCGCTCTACTATCCCCACCCGTCCCTTTGATCAATAGCACCGATAGCTCCAATATTATCACCACTTACAGACAAACGGACACACACACACACACACACACACACACACACACACACACACACACACACACAAAGTCTAAACTTGTGCAGAGGCACAACGTTAACTTTAGCAGGAGTAGAAGTATGTGTGCATGCATGTGTGTGTACTCATGTAGATTGCTGCAATCCCAAAGCCTCTTCTAAATAAGACAAGAGACAGCGAGAAACAAATGGCTCCAGTTCTGCTGGTTACTGCACTGGGGGGTTATTGATGGTATATGTCCAGCTTAAAATTATTGGCTCTGTATTTGTTTACATAAGCAATATTTTGAATTACACTGGCGATAAATTAAAAAGCAATATATATGTCATACATCTAGGCAAAATAGAAAAAAAAAGTCGGCTATAGTTACAAAAACATCAAAGAGATGAATGTGTTTTGGAGTATTAGCAGAAATATTAGAGGCAATGAATCAGGGTTAATGGCAGAAGGAAAACACTTCTGAATAATTAATAATCTGCAAACCATTATTACACAGCACACAAAAACAAGAGCTTAATTTACTTTCAACTGTAAAAGATCCATATTTGTCACTGCAACCAGTCCTAACGGTACTAAAAGAGAGAACAATGATGAAGCTATTTGGGGCTGAATGTAGAGCTTAATACCCACAGACAAAAATGCAGACATGAAAAAAACAAACACTGTACACATTTGTGTGTATGAAAACACACACACACACACACACACACACACACACACACACACACTAGAGCTTTTAATTCTATGGCTGGTAAACAAGATTAACCAACAACTCCACATGTTGGATCTTCTCATACTCAAAGTGTGACGGTGCTCATGAATATTTATGTAAGTTCTATAGGAGAGGACATGCCCACAGCCAAGCCGCCTTTTTGGCAGTTGGTAGGAAAAGCTGATCAGTGTTTTCTTGCCCCGTCAGCAGAGATAGAAAAGGTTGAATTGCACAGCAGCATTTCAGGAATAAAGTTTGAGGGACATTAAAAGAAACTCTGCCCTGAATTACTCCTGTCAGGAAACACTTCCTTAAGTTAGTGTACCATCCCCAACAAACTAACAAACAAAAATTTGAAAACGAAAATTACCTAAAACTAATAATGGTAGCTGAAAACTTTATTTTATAGTTTTACTGGGGTTGTGATCAGAGTGTGAATTAGAAATGTATTTTACAAGCTTGAGAAAGGGGGTCAGAAAGGAAAGGTAGAACCAGGCTGTGGTGGTGAAAATTGGCTGCCAGTGTAAGAATTTAACTTGTTAAAACAAACATCTACATATCACAGCATGAAGAATAACAATATTTCATTGGAAAAGTAACTTTGAAACTCTGTATTTAACCAGTAAAGCAAACAAATTAAATTAGTTGTGTGACAACAAATAGTCTGAATTTAATGTAATTTCATCTAAGCAAACAGTAAAACGTTTCATCTGTAGCTTTAAAAAGCTGCTCTGATCAACACAAAACTGAAAACCAAATAATGAGACATAAAAGAACTAAAACTGACCAAATATAGCAGCCGATAAAAGAACAGCCTTGAATCTCTAATTTGGAGTAAATCACCCAGATTAGTAAAAGTGCATCTTCTGCACTGAAGACGTGTAAACTGCTTGATTTTTGTTTGGAAAATACATTCTCCCTTATCAGATTCACTACTTAGTAACATTCTGATATGTACTGAATTTTCAGAATCAGGGGTAAACAGGGTCAGCGGTTATTCCATTTGTTTTCTAATTTTTTTTTATCTCAACGTTTAATTCATAGAAACGCAACAGAAAAAGAAAGACAAAATGCCTTGTTACAGTATATTTCAAAGATGATGGTTCCCTGTGGAGATATTGAGTAGTGCTATAGAGCTGTCTTTCTCTCTTTTCTCTCTGTCTATCTTGTGCACACACAAGGATGTACATGCATGCGCGCCCCGGGTGACGTGATTCAGTCCTGCCAGTGGTTTCACACTGTTACACTGATCTACAGGTGGCGGCAACATGCCAAGATATGCTGAAACGCACGCGCAAAGGCAGGGAACAAGAAGACTGCTAGCAAGTAAACATGGATGTAAACAATGCAGGATTTGAAATACTTGTCAGCTTTGCAAGTGTTTTATGAGGAAGAAAATCCTGTCTGACTCCACCAGCGGCGCTAAACATGCAAACAGCCCCTCCCTCTCCAGGTTTTATATTTCTGCTGATTAGCTTGGCGTATCAGTGTTATTCATTACAGGGCTATTCTTCCTCTCTCCTCTCCTCTAGCTGAAAGCCCATCTGTTATCACCTGTAGCCCTTCACAATACAGCAACAGTGAATAGTGTGAGCCATTAACCCATTAGCTAATGATCACGGATTGTCAGATGCCCCACTTGTGCTTGCTAACAGTGCCGTGACAGAGGTCTGTTAGTCTGGACTAAGAGACATAGACAATATAGCCAGCTAGAGATCACATCCATACAATGTCAAAGAATAAGGTTTTCCACAAGTTGTTCTTACACTGCATTTTCCATCTATCAGTGCTTGAATAAGGGCTGTGGTTGAGATTTTACATTTGGTAAAAACTGAGCTAATTAATTGATGAATATTTATTGCTCTGGGTTATATGAGGGTGAAAAGGAGGCCTTCACATTACTGTGATAATAGTAATGACAAGAAAACATTATATTGATTTTGTAATAACAGTGGAGTGTCATTTACACCTTGAGTCATATATTAACTTCTATACAAAAAATAATTAACAGGGAAAATAAAAAATAAAACAATACATGCAAATTGCTTTGTATATGGTTATCTACAACAAGAATATAAAAACAAGCCAACTATAGAGCTCTGTCTTGGGTGGTCTATGTGTTTTTAGTTCCCTGTCTGATAGCCTGTGGCCGTGGCTTATATGCACACACATATACACCTACACACACATTTCTTGTTCACTCACCCAAATGTTGCCATCTTGGTGATATGGTTTCCAGTTCCTTCCTGTGTCGCTGTAGAGGAGACGGTATCGTGTTGTCCAATCAGAGCTGCTGTAGCGACCCTGCGTTGCTATGGCGCTCACCTGCTTCCTGGAACCCAGGTCCACTTGTAGCCACTGGTAATGGTCACTGTCCAGAGGAGACCATCCGCCAGCACCTGCAGAGTTAGTGATGGTTTATAATGAGTTAGAAGCTCTAGGTTGTTTTGAAATATTTTATATCCCTTTAACAGTATCTAGTCTGTGAAAAATGGTTTGACCCAGGTATGAATAAATAAATAGTTAGGCTACAAATATTCAGAAATATGTTTTTTTTCTTCAGTATATCTTATTAGCAAAGACTTCATGTTGCGCATACAGACTGAGTTGCCACTGTTAATGGCAGATCACCTCTCGAGTCCAAGACAGGCAGAGAAGCAGCATGGTACTGCCATAATGACATTTTACAAAGAGAATGTGGAGTTACATGGTTATAGTCCATCCTTAATGGCCAATGTCCAGCAGATAGCAGCCCAGAGATTTGTTCCAAGATAGGCACAGGAATAGCGTGGGAGAATTAATGTTTTATTAAGAGCTTTGCATACAGGTCTAGAGCCTGCTGACTATAAAGATGTTTCACAAGAATGACAAAAACACTCTTCTTCAGTATCATAGAATTATTCACTCTCCAACACAACATACACCTCCAGTTCTAGAGGAATGGCAGTAGCATGTATGACATTGCAGGATGGATTCATTTTAAATATTGGTATGCAAGACATAATATGATATTTAGTGCTGGGAAGGCCCACTGTCATCCACATAACTACACATATGTTCAGTTTCAGCTCAGAGAAACAACTGGCCAAGAATGAAACCATTACAATTTCGTTATTGATGATATCCATTTATTACAAAGTACTTACACTGAGAAAAACAGGAATGAGACATTCCCTAGATACGTAATATATGAAAATGCAAATACTGTCAAACACAAATTCTACCCACTTGATACTGACAGTTACTGTACATATGGTTATCTCCACTTATTTCCAGCTAAGCTCTGGTTCAATGTGTGCATCCTTGAGTGCAGATTAAAGTGATATTTCACTCCGGTGGAACATGCATTTTCATTTTCAGTGCACATATCTGTTTGAATAGCTTCTTTTTTTAAAGTCTCAGAAATAGACAATAAACACAGGTTAAATTACTTTAAATGTTGAGAGTGAAATTGTTTGACCTCCTCTTTTTGCATATTGTTCAGAAGGTTGTCAAATATATACAAAAACACACCTCCCAAGTTGATGGTTTATGATCTCCTTTACAGGGTAGGCGTACTAAGGTTGGAAAACATTCTACCAAGGTGAAATATTTCTTTGAAGAAAATGACTATCTCTGAAAGCATTAAAGGAGAGCATTTCTATGCTATTTTCCCATGGCTACAGTGTCGACTGCTGGAAAAGATGGCTGTGTTTGTCTCGTAATCCACTCAGTGGCAGTTGGCGTCCTTGTGCTAGTCTGAAACCTCATGGCTCTGCCTTCATTTCCAGACAAACACTTTCGTAACCTCCAAAAGTTGCCCCCCTTCACACCTCCAGGTGTATACCTCGCAGGTTACATGAGCCTCAGGTTAGATGGTGCAGAAACAAAAGAGCAAGGTAACTGCTAGACAGAAGGGAAAGAAAAATCCTGGACAGGGTCCCACTGACCTGATTTCATCTGCCATTAAAATGTAAGAGAGAAAAAAACAGAGGCATGATTCCAACATTGCATGTACACTGTAGACTACTGTGAGAGCAGTCAAACCAGTGTGAGAAATCCCCCCAAAAAAGCACACAGACTGCATTACAGTGTATAAAACAGATGTAGAGACCAGTGCACACCTCAGCATTCACACACACACACACACACACACACACACACACTAAGCACCGAAGATATATCAGTGCAGCAAACAGCCAAGCCTGTGACAGAATGCAACTGTGAAATGATTATCGGGAAGAGTGGGTGGTGGATGGACTGCGAACTGGCCATGTCACGGCCGTCTCCTTTGATTCTCTGTGATGGATTTTTTCCAAAGGACAAAAATACAGATAAGAAAGTGACGGGCTGAAAGCACAAGTGAAGGAGAGTGACTGATTTAAAAATGACAGGGAGAGAGAGAGAGAAATCAGAAACATGGGGACAAAGTGAGAGAAAGGGAGATAGTAAGACCAAGAAAGTGCGAGAAAGTTGGAGAAGAGCGCTAAGCGTAGTGGAGGAGGCATGAGAAATTATAGTCATATGATAAAATAGAGGGTGAGGCAGTTTGCGATGTAGTCCCCCCCCCCCGACAAAAATCCTATATCTTATCCAATTACACAGCCATTACACTCCAGCCCCGGCCGTGACAGATAACCAGGCCTGTATCAGTGGAAACGTCAATACCTCAAAAACCCGTTGCAGCAAAGCCATTCCCTTGGGGGGATAAAACACTATCAAAAGGGAGAGAGGGGGGAGGGACGAGGGGAGGGATTGTGTTNGGGGGGGGGGGGGGGGGGGGTTATAGTGATAAGTAGACAATAACAGTAGAAAATAAAGATTAAGAAAGCAAGCTAAGCGGACAATGACTAAGGCAGTGTGATGCTATGAACAAGATTGGAGGATGGGGTGTCAGAAAGAATGATGAGAAGGTGTGTGTTGAGGGGGTGACAAGAGAAAGGAGAAGAAAAATGGAAACGAGAAAGATGGATGAGGTGAGGAGAAGAGGGAGTGATGAGAGAGGATTTTATGTCTCTGATACTGAGGAGGCCAGAGATGAGATAGCATGCGGAAGGGATGGAAAAAAAGGACAGAAAGGGAGGAATGTAGTTATGGTAAAGAAGTTGATAGATGAGGCTGAAAGTGAAGGAACAGAGCAGAGGGAAATGGTTGAGAAACTTGGGAGGAAGAGATAAACTAAACCCATTCAACACTGGAAAGGGGATAGAGAGTTGAGTTCAAATGACACGGAACAGAAAGCAAAGATTGGAAAAGTTATGAATAGAGTTCAAGACAATATGGTATACAATAGAATATGTGCAACATATGGGGCCCTTACTGCACATTCCTCAATAATAGTGGTACATTGTAGAGGCTGCTTAAAGATTTCAGTGTCGGGTCATCTGAAAGTTGAGCCAAGATGTGTAGCTCTATTTCTGTACATATCCTCAAACGCTCATACTGACATACCCATACAACATGATCTCAAAGGGTTTTCATTTGTAATGTCACATCTGATGACAGATAACTCCTTGAGATATTTTGATGTCAAATACCGGATATGAAATTGTCTAGTATTTCTTCAAAATGGATTCATCCAATGCAGGTTGATCTGGCATGCTGCTCTTCATCTGACCCTCTGCTTCACAATCACACACATTCACAGTGCTAAAGTGCAAACATAATTCTCTACCGTTGGTCACTGAGAAACACAAAGCAAGCAGTTGGCAAATGTTCTCACATTGTTCAAGGCCACTGAAATGGATGTTACCGGTTGGTGGGAATTTAATTTCCAATCTCCAATATTGTCTACCCTGCAGTGCTACTGCCACAGTGACCACACTCACACCACTGGTGCCGGGTAAGTAGGCATTCAAATTTAATTGCACTGCGATAAAAAAAAAAACACAAGAGGCTGCATTGGTGTGTCATGACCATGCATTTTGCATTTTCCCTGTTCTACACCTCAGCAACTTCTCACTTCCCCTCGGGGCCCCTGCATTTCTTGAGAACATTCCAGATCGTCCATTCATCACCCTTATACCAGATGCCCTTGGACTTCTCTGCCAGTCCCAGTCTAGGTAGACTTCTACCTGTACCTGCATGGTTACTTGAACCTGTACCTGCCTGCCTCTTGCTCCTGCCCCATTCCTGTTAATCTGTCTGATTACATGCTACCCCTGTCCATCGTCCATTATTTCTAATATAGTTCTCTTTATTGAACCTGTTCTGGCTGTGAGTCTGCGGCTGGGTGTTCTTCCCTGTTGCCTCATAAACAAAATGCTACGGTTGGTGTTGCTGATGTGAGAAATGGTGAGAAAATTACATGTGATCCAGTCTAGTCAAGTCCAGTTTGAGTTTGAAGATCAGATGTGCAGCAGTTTATAAGACAGAGGATTTTACAAGTCTGAAAAGGGTTCATGGTAACAATAATTTGATCCTTCATGCCGACAATCCCAAACTAAATTATGGCATTCATATGGCAGCGCACTGCTGGATGATGTTGCACTGTGGTGCGTCAAAAGTTGAGCACGGTTTGAGTTTTTGGATCGCTCTCTTTGCCAGAGCCCAACCCCATTTTTGAAGAAGTGCTTCTGTCGGCTTGAACATGGCTTGAAGGGGTGAATGAAAGGACAGGGTGATGGTTAGGGAAAAGGGGACGGATGGAGTAGAAGGCATGTTAGGGTTACGGGGTTACCAGAAGTAACAGATGTGGATGACAGAGAGACTGATAGATTGAAAACTCCAGAGAGACGCAAAGGTTCAAAAGATTGTGCAAGTGATGGCAAGCATTTGGGAATTGTGGACTAAAAAAAGCAATGAGAGAAGAGAGCTTTGGGCTAAAGAGCTGAATGTTAGAGGTCAGGGGAGGGACAAGGGACACAATAAAGGACATGGAGGAGCAAAAAAAAGAAGGGACCAGAGAAGTGACATGGGTAAATGCTGTCATAGATTGGAAAGGAAGGGAGAGGGCTGGAAAAAAGAACAGATGAGAGGTGAGAGGGGAGGAGGGGCAGCTTGACAGAGGTTAGGAGGAGCGGGAAGAGTGATATATATAAAAAAAAAAGAACAGAGGTGCAGTGAAAGGTGAAAGCCGGAGGGAGAAAGGGGAGAAGCGAGAAGAGGTTGACAGAATAAAGTGGAGATGGAGGAGGCTGGTGGTGGGGGAATGGAAGATGAGAGAGCAAGACTGAGCGAACAGTGAAAGAAAAAGGAGAAAAAAAAATGGGAGGAGAAAGGGGAGAGGAGGAGTGCCGGGGGAATGTCACTGTTCTCTCACCTGTCACACACACAGATGTTCAGGGAGGAGAGGAGGAGCAGGATGGGTATAGGGGAGAGAACAGGGGAGCAGAGAAGGTCAAAGAAACCACCTTTGAGGAAGAGATGAAGAAAAGGAGAAATGCAAGTAAGAAAGAGATAAAGATCAGGAGATAATCTCCATCCTTTGCCCTGAGCTCTAAGAACAATTCAAGGGGAAGACAGAGAATAAAGCATTGAAAGCAAAACTAGACGAGCATCGCCACCTAGATTTTTCTCGATTGAAGCTGATAAAAGTCTAGAATGTACTGCTGATACCAAGTTGCTTTCTGGTTAATAGGCACTTAGAGTGTCAATTTGCGTGTGTGTGTGGTTTTTTTTTGAGTCTCCATTAGGGCATTATGTGGAATCCAAAAGAAAAAAGCACAATTTACATGTCATTAATATGGTGCTGTCACGCCCCGCCCACGGCCCTGATCATCAGCCCTCGTTCCACCTGTCTTTCTCCCCGTGGCCACACCTGTGAGCCATCACGGCAATCATCCTCACAGCTGTGGCCAGGACTTAAGTAGTTGTGGTTTCCCTGGT
>LKNJ01000536.1:0-101267 GCA_002120245.1 Maccullochella peelii
GGGGGGGGGCCCGCAGGATGTTGCAGGTGAATGTCTGGATGAATAAACCGAAAAAAACATTTCAAAGTGATGAATTCATCTGAACACATTTCTTATAGTTTTGGAGAAACAATACTTGCCGATTTAAAAAGTAAACAGACTGCCACATATATTTTGTTTCTGCCACTATCAGCAAACAGAGCAGAGACTCCGTAAAGTAAAGCTCATGTGCTCACATCGGACTAAAAACCTCATTCAAACTCTAAGACTACTTTCTTCAATTCAGAAGAATTGAAACTAGTCACTTTTAGCTACGTGTGAAACACTAACGATTATTTTCTCAATTAATTGACTAATTGTTTGGTCTATAAAACATTAGAAAACTGAAAAATGCCCATCACAGTGTGTGAAATCAAATGTCTTGGTTTGTCCGACCAATAGTCCAAAACTCAAAGCATTCAATTTATCAAGTAAGACCAAAATAGTGGCAAATTTGAGAACCTGGAACAATTTGAATTTTTGCTTGAAAAACAACCTAAATTAGTCAAAATAGTTGCCAAGTAGTTTTCTGTCGACTAATCATTGCAGCTCTAAAAATTTCAATCCACATACCCCCAAACCCCAGCCACCTAGTGCACCAGCTATGTTCAAGTTCAACGTAACTCAGTTCGAACAACCATTAGTCCCAATATGGGTTGAGCTCCCAAAAACCTCCCATCCTTCCCATAATGCAACTCATTAGCATCTTTCATTAGGCCCCCAAGTTTATAACGCAAGTTTTCTGTAATACATTTGCGATCTCCACCTCAGGTTGGGTTTGGAGACTAGTTCCACATTGCTTTGAAGACTGACGAGACATTTTCTTAAACTGGAGACGATTTCCTGCCGAGCCGCAGAGGATATGAAAATAGAGCAGGTATTTACTAACCTCATGAGGTTTCTGCTAACTTTGTCACCTGTCATCCCATCGGTTCCCTGGAGGGGCTTTGAATGTCTTGTTCTGGGGAGGGAAGATGAATCACAAAAGTGAAATATTTAATAAATAATGCAGTCAAAGTTTCCCCAAGATGTCTTTCAAACAGCAGACAGCTAGCTCTTCTATAACAGCAGAAACACACCTAAATCTCTACATCAGTGATTCCCAACCAGGGGTACTTGCACCTCAGGGGGTACTTCTGCAGTTGCCAGGGGGTACGTGGAAAGATTGTGAAACAGCTCAACTAATTTGAAAAAACAGAAATTATGGTTTAAAATAGTATATCCACATATTAAGGCAGCTGTAACACCTGTTGCAAGTAAGAGTGAGTGAAAACTAGTTAGCAAGCAAGCCCAGAAGTCTAAACAGGTAGCTAAAAGTAATGATTAAACAGTAAAAATAATTAGCTAAAAGTAATGGATAAATGGTTGGGGCATTCAGCTTTACTTCAAGTAGTAGTACAATTGCTGAGCAAAACAACCTAAATATCGACCTTCAATTGTATGAAGAAATTATTTAAGCAATATCCATTTTTATATAATCAATAGTGTTATATATTTGGAACACGGTAGGTGGCAATCGATGAAGGGGTACGTGAGTTCAGTTGACAGGGATGTGGGGGTAACCTTAGACCAAGAAGGTTGGGAACCACTGCTCTAGATTGTCTAAAACATTTTCCCTAGTCAGGGACATTTTTATTTCTGCTCACCTTGTGCTTTTTACACTTCATGGAGAAATTTTCTTCAATGAGCACACAGTCTGCTAGAACAAGAACAGAACAGGAGTTGAAAAGGCCACAGTGATTCATGGAAAAACATTCAACCGCCCACATGTGACAGTTCAGGCTTAGCAGAAGCCTTAATAGTCAACCGCAATTCACAAAATAACTATTTACAGACTAATACACATGAACTCAGACACACACACACACACACACACACACACACACAGCACCAGTTATGGGTGTATTCAATATAATATGTAAAGCAAAGACAGAAGAATCTAAACCTGGACATATGAAACCAAGACCAACTGCTTTTTGCACCTGTAAAACATGCATAAGGAATTGTACTTTGTTCCCTTGTGGTGTGTGGAGATGGGGGGGGCAGAGAGCAGCACTTACCTGACTCCAGAGCACACCTGTAGTGGTGCTTGTTGGGACAGCCTTTGAAGAAGCAGCCCAGTGTAGCACCTGGCTTACAGCACGCTGAACACGTCTAAAAACACGGCAGATAAATGTATGAAAAACCATTGAATATATATACACACACACCTTAAAAACATCAGGCTGTAGAATATTTACTTAACATACTGCAGGTAGTACTTACAAGTTAGAAAAAATGCATTTGATAAGAACCCCGATTCATTATCAGTTCTCACTAGAAAAGCAGCACACTAGGGGAAATCTGTCTGCGAATTTAAAGCCTAAAGGCTGTATTTACTAGCAATCAGGCACTTCTATCGCCTTGAAGTTAGCTAATGAAATGCATGTTTTAAGAATCTTTAATATATTGTCAGTTCTACAAGGTCCTCATTCATCAACGTTGCATAGAAATGTCCTAGGCCGTTCATCCATGAATAAAAACTGAGCATGGTACAAAACAGCCTCAAAGTATTCTGCCTTCAAAGGCCTTTTTCACAGCAGATATTTTGACTTGTCATTAGTAGGGAAAGCCCAGGTGTTACTAATAACATTAACGATGGCTCTGTTCTATTCACGTGTCCCAATAAGCCAGTGAGCCAACACACCTCACAAATTCAGAATCATACGTTTGTGCAGCTCACAGATCTTCCCTTCAGAAGCTGCAGAAAATAGTTCTGTTATCAACAGTGAGGAGTCTGTGATGTCAAATAGGAAAACCCTTTTAAGACACATGTGTCAGGGTATGTCTGGCCTACTCAGTGGTGACCAAGCTCTACAGCCTTAAGTATTCATCATTACTCACACATGGTATCCCCTTGGGATCATGAATCTGTGGACAGTGGGGTTTGAGCTGAAGCAATTAGCCGATTAAATGATTATCTTATCGGCAGAAAGTTAATCTGGAACTATTTTAATTATCAACTAATCATTTTAAGTCATTTTTGCCCAATATCTGACTGATTCCAGCCTCTCAAATGTTAACATTTACTGGTTTTCTTAGTCTTCTGATTGTAAACTGAATTTCTTTGGGTTTGGCTCCAGCAGAACAATCCTTAAAAATAGAAATGTTTTTGTCCACTGACTAGATTCCTTGCTTTCCTGTATCAATAACTTCTAATCTGTTTCTGACATACTTGTCAATTATTCATGCTTACTCATGCTTTGATAACACATCCCAAAACCTATTAGTATCCTGGAGGCCTAGAAAACAAGTAAATACAAGTGTCCTTAATGTTTTGTTCATTTCCAGCTCCATCATATCAACCATCTGCCTGTGTGAACAATACATTCACATTACAGGCTTAAAGTGCAGCTTTACCGTCTCCTGGGCCACCTTGACAGCCTCCTCCAGTCCATACACTTTGCCCTTCACGAGGAACACGCCTGCGGACCAGATGCCGCAGTCTTCGTGGAGCCAGTATTCACAGGGCTCCAGAGGCAGCACAGGGGGGCTGTACCAGTCCTCCACATCGGCAGAGCCAGTGTCTGACCGAGCCCGCTTAGCTACAGGACTGCCAGTACTGTCACCGTTCCACCGTTGGCTCTCCAGGAGGCCCTTCTCCTTCAGCTGAGCTTCTGTCCTAGGGGGCCGTGGTGTGGGTGGAATGGCACACTTCCTCCCCCTGCCCCTGATACTGCAGGACGAGGAGTCTGAGTCGCTGTAGTCGTCCTCCTTGAGGCCCGACATGCTGGCTGGTGTTTTGGTGCCGGGCTGGTAACCTTCTGGGTAATAAGGACCGTGGAGGTCCCCCAAGTCCATGGCGTTGGCCGACTGCCCACACAGGCAGCAGACAAGAGAGCGCTGGTGCTGGCCGTGCGTGGACACCCGGCCCAGCTGCAGACAGGAAGTGCTGGGTACAACTGTAGAGATAAAGTCTCCGGGGTGAGCCTGCTGCTGCTGGCCCTTCTTGCATTGTGTCCTAACTTCCTCGGGGTAGTTGATTACAGTACACAGTGATGGCGACGCCTGCCGACGCTCCACACGGATAAATGGAGAGAAGTTATCTAACCTCAAGTCCCTTTTCTCCTCCTTGTAGGTGACGTACCTCAACCTGATCTCTGGCTCCTTGGGGGAGAACATGGAGGACAACTGGTTCGGTTTGAGTTTCTTCCGCCTCCTCTTGAGAGTGCGAGCCCTTTTCGTCTTGGCAGTGGGAGATGTTTTGCTACCTGTAGCCTTGCCTTGGCTTTTCTTTGGAGATTTTGATGGTGGTGGGGAAAATCTTGCCACATGAATTTCCACTGAGGGGTCAGGGCGAGAAAGACGCTCTGGCTCCTTCTTTGAGTTTTTGTGCGCAGCAAACGGAGGGCTTTTTGGAGGTGTGCTGCTATGTGAATTTTTATTTATTTCAGTATCAGAGGTAGAGTCTTTTTTGCAACTGTCAGAGTTAATGTTATTAGTTTTACCCCTTTTCATTGGAATTACTGCTTTTTGTTTCATTGTTTTCACTGAGAAAGATGCTTTCGCTCTGCTCTTCCGTTTTCCTACTGACAGGGCATCTTTCCTCTTAGGACTGGCTAACTTAGAATCACTAGCTGTCGCTTGGGAAGCATTTGCTTTCTTATTGGTGCGTATGCATCCTGACACTTTATACCTGCTTGAATTTATGTTCATAACTATAGCCTCTAACCGCGTCCCTCTGCTGGAACGCAATGGCAGCTTCTTTTCTTTTAAAGTTCTCTGTAGTACCTTTGCGTTCCCGTTCATGTGAGGAATGACAGTGTTGGGTTTGTTTTCCAAAACATCTGACACATTGTCCGTCAAGTCAGTCAAAGGCTGCAACACTGCCTTCCATCTGTGGACAGGCTGCTTAATTTCATCGCTTGAATCTAACCTTGTGGTGCCATCACTGATGCCAGAGCCTGGCTGAATGGCCCCTTCTGTACTCAAGCCATCCCACACAACCTCATCTGTTGTCTCTAGATAAGAGTTGTCGCCGCTGGGTGAGCTGGAGGCCTGGGGCAGGATGAACACATCCTCCACATCATCCTGTGAGGTAGCTGGTGGGGAGACGGGGTCCTCCAGAGGACTGATGTACTCCCTGCTCAGTGAACACCGGTCTCTAGCACCCACGCAGTCTGGGACGACCACTGGGTCCTGTTTCTTAGACATGAGAAAGAGCACCTCAGAGCCCCCCCTCTCCTCATCCTCCCCTGTGGCAGGGGTGAGAGTTTCCGGTGAGGATTCAGCAAATACTCCAGAACTTGACCAGCTATCACCCTGACCATTCTCCAAACTCCTACCGTTTTCCCAAGAATGGCTGTGTCCCTCTTCACCTTGTACGTGCTTATCCATGCCGTCGTCACTGGAAATGACTCCACCATTGAACTCATGAGGCTCCTGTGTTAGACATACTCCCCCATCGTTCTCAGGTCCCACCTGAGCCTGAGACAATGACTGAAAAAGTTCTGTCTGTGTGGCGAGGTCCACGGGCCCCTCAACCTGTTCCAAGCAATGCTGGTTGAGTGCACAGCCAGTGTCCCCAAGCCCTTTATCTGAGTTACAAGGAGGGGGGAGGGACAGCTTGCTAATAGGTGGCACACCATACAGAGGCGAATGCCGAGACAGGGAATCGTGAGTGGAGAAGACGTGAGACCTGCTCACGTAGGAGAGGGTGACTGTAGTTTGTGAGAAGGCATTGTCTGGTTGAATTTGATCCCCTGAATGGAGTGTGATGTCCGAGGAGCCGGTCTCTGAGAAAGGTAATCCAGGGTTGCTGGTCCTAGAGTTTGGGTACCAGCCGGGGCTCTTGACCATTCGCAGGGCATCGAGGGACGCGGCGTTGAGGACACATTCCTCGCCTTTCCTGGTCAGGTCAATAACTGTGGGGATGCTGGAAGAGGAGAGGTCTTGAGGCTGTAGATCATCTAAGCTCCCAGGTGGCTGCTCCATAACAACTGCAAGGGATGGAGAGGAGAAAAGAAAGTGGTGTAACTTAAGTATGAGTTCTGTCTAGGAGGAAGCATGAAATCCATTTAATTATCCTTACTTTTTTTCTTTTACAATGGTCAACAACTCTTCATCTAACCAGATACACTGAGTACAATTGCTCTTTTTCCAGGACACTCGAGGTCAGAGTTTAACTACTTTTGACCACTAAGCTACATCACTCTGTTGGTGTGTTTTAAATTACATTTTATTTTAAGACCTCAAGCAGAAAGTTAAACTACAAGCCCTTACAGCTAGTCATAACGTTGACATTAGCAAGGAAACTAACGTGTGCTTGAATTTCATTAACGTTGGATAACATAGCAGGGGGTTAACTGACAATTTACGTCTTGGCTTATTTCCAACTTATCTTAATATTATTGAATGTTTATAATATCGACTTGTTAGGTTCAGTGGATAATGTATTTCCAAACAGCCGGTTGACTTTTTACCTCTAACGTTGACAGGTCAGGAGTGCTAACGATATGAAGCTTAGCCTAGCCACAGCTAGCGTTAGCTAGCTAGGCCCGGCTTAGCTCCGATAACGTACCCCTATGCCGAACTACATTAAATATCTGGCAGCTTAAAGTAATTTTCATTAAAGACAGAAAGTCATACGCTACATAAAAGTGACTTTACAATTTCTACTGCTCGATAGCTGTCACTCCCCATCTCGGCGACGTCTACTCCCACAATAAGCTATTTATTTCGATAAAATGCCAACTTTTATAGCTTAGTGGTCCACATTGTTCGTTATCGCCCTCTCGCCTCTTTGTAACTTTGTTACAAGAACAACGGCCAAACCAGTTTTAACATGTTAAATTTTGTTTTGTAGGGTGTTCTTTGGTGTTTTACATGAATTCCGAATTGAAGAGTAGATCTTAATGGTTCAAAGAAGTGTGCTTTGCTTTCTACTGGATTCTAATATTCAACGATAAGCAAGGTATTATTAAATTGCGGATTACTTTTCATGAAGTTTGGCGACACGTTCTCTCCATTTAAGAGAACGATACGCATCGGGGAAGGCCTGGCTGGAAACAAAGACAGAGCTGGGGTAATGCGCTGCGCTGCTGATCAAAACTTACCCGGACCGGAGAGATTGTTGCGTTTTTTTAACGTCCAGTTAAGAATTCGTCCCACCCTGCATTTCTTTCAGCAACCCATCTACTACAATGAATCCTAATAACACTACAGAGAGAGAAAGCCCCCAAATTAAATTAAGATCCTCACACATTCCAGGAACACACACTACTCTAATAACAGCAGTGTCAAGTTGTTTTAGAGTATAATCTCAAACTTCCGGATGCCCCCTTCACAATAAAACAATTAGTGGTGCCTTTTAGTGTTTTTCTTTCTTTTATTTGAAATAATAAGAATAAAAAAATACAATTCGTACATCAAAAGTGCGGAAATTACTAAACGCATAATTCCTCTGAATGTTTGCAGGAAGGCAGCCAGTTCAGTCCGAATAATTTGCCCTTGATCCAACTGTTGCATGTAGGCTGTCAAAGGGAAAGCTTAGACTTTGCCATTCAACCCGGGATGATATACTATCTTTATTCTTTTTTTCTTGGAGTGACATAATGATTGGGCACTACTTTCAGCTGTGTGCTGTCTAATTCTGGGTGGTTTGACAAGTAAAACCCTCAGATGTGGAGCAGAGAGGCATTATGGGAGCAAAGTGGTAGGACCTGTTCCACTCTTAACTTATTGACCCTCAAAGGATTTTTGGGTTCATTTTCACATATAATTTTTGAATGAATTGCAAATGTAAAAAAAAAACTAAGCATCATGGAGAGTGCTGTTTACTCATTATTAGGTCTTTAACAGCAGACACTTTGACTTGTTATAGAATGAAAAAACGCCCCAATCACCTCAGACCCCTCTTTCATTTTCATTTAAGGTACAATATAAATAAAGATGCCAAATGAGTGGAGAAACACAACAAATTCAGATGCTACCATACAGAAACCAAGGGGGGGTCACCAAAATAAAGGACTATCTTTTGGAAGAATGCTCTTCATCCACACACTTGGAGAACTGAAGTTGTTGGTGGTGACACAATACCACACAATGAGAAATGACAAACTGAAGCAAAAAAACAGATTCATTGTCTGGTTTTCCAGCTAAACTAATGGCAGCACTACTTTAAATAGCAATTAAATGGTATGCTGTTGTATTAAAATAACATGTTTGATTACCAGTCTGATTTACAACTTTAGCCGTTTGATGAAATACAGTCAAATATACAATTTGACATTTTAGGAACAGTAATGACGGAGTTTCAGTACTCTCTTCTGACGCGAGGTCATTGAAACCTCCTCGTCCATCTCTCCGACAACTTGTTTTACCTTAGAAGCAAAATTAAGCTTCACAACATGATCAGTCTTCATTTTGTAAGCACCTTGAGATAGGCGAGGAGGTTGAAAAGACACAACGGCAGGAATATGTAAATACTTAAAAATACTTTTCAGGTATTGCTATAGAACTGCAGTATGCACAGTGTGCTCTTCTATCAGAATGTCTTTTTCCATCCGGAGTGACGACAATGAGACGACACCAAAAAGACAATACTCACATGAACTGCAATCAACTAAAGTCACACTCTGTTAGAAAAACAAAGGCCTCAATCTAACATAATCAATATGTTACTGTATGTTGTTGTTGGTTAACATGGCTTCAAAAGACCTCTGTAAAGGCACCTTTGTTGCAGTAAATGCACAGCATGTGGAGCTTTTTGTGTGTTTTTGTACTGTATAGCAACTGAATGAAAAACTGAATGTGGAGCCACAAACATTTCAAAGCAGTCACACAACAAAAAGGGTGCAAAAATATTTATTGCTATTAAACCTGTAGTCAGTTGGTGTATATTTGCTTTATATTTACAATAATAGAGTACAGAGGAATGGGAATGTGAAAGAAAAATCCCAACCATTTAAATAAATACAAAGGGACTGCCACTGAACAAGACTACAAACATAACCAACTCCAACAGCTCCTATACAGCTGGACCAATGATTGCAGTGAGAGAGAAAAAACTCTATATCAATTTTCATATATATATTTAAATTATAATCAGTGAATCCCATCCATATGCATTCAGCTGTCGCCTCTTCCACGGGTATCTTAGATTGCGCCAAGGACTGCAGAGAACATCTATGATGTTAATTTAGAAGTGAGGCGCTGAAGCAACACGGTAGGTATTTGTTTTCTAAATGGACTAAGACAAACACTTTAGTTCCATAGCTTGTTTACTGAGCAACACTTCCATCCGTACTTGAATGTTAATGAAGTGGTGGAGCGTTAACGTGCAGACTCATTCCTATGTGTTTTTGTTTTTTTTATGCAAGTATTACTCATCAATATGAGTGTGTTTAGCCATTAAACATCACATTTATGCCTTTGGCTAGCAACAGTCTAGGGAGTTAAAACAGTAGCTTACACAGTCAGTTTTAGTGTATGCATGACAGATGCTCAATTAAAAATAGTATTTACAGTAAGACATGGCAGCAAAAAAAATCAACAATACAAAAAATGTCACAGTTAACTGAAGTGCATGGAATGCAAAATCTAGACATGGAATTCAAACTTCATACCATGTATTTTTAATAATATATGATCTGTGTTTTGTGACCAGTGTGTAGTGTTACTAAATAAGTAATTACAGAGCTAAAATATAGTGGGCTTCTAAACATGCAGCAAGGTAGGTAGACACGATGCACCGCTGTCAGAACTCCTTAGTGTCTTTATTTTCAAATAGGTGGAGTCTCTGCTCAGCTGTCAGCCCTTCCTTTAGACTCTGGAGGGATGAAGAGAGGAAAAAGCAGATGTTAATAACGACTATGATAAACAGAACCTCTTCTGGACAGATGTGTGCTGTTCCTGAGCAGGCAAGTGTTTCCATTGTCAATGTAAAGCTCTTTGTCACCCAGTGATTAAATCGCTAAAATGCAATCATGAGAGCCCAAACACCACATTACAGCTGATTGCAAACCCTTCTACAACCCCCGAAACCAACAAAAAGGCTGTAAAAGGTTATTTAATAAGTCAAGAATAGAACTGAATTTGCCAATAAATAACACTAATAATCATTTAAATTGTATGTAAAAAGAAATATAAATGACCTTTTGGTTTTCCTTTAATATCAGTTGATAAAATAAATATAAAGTTTATTTTACTCGTAGTTTTTAGATACTATCCCTATTTCCCATTTTCCTCACCACATTTCCAATCAAGAAGGCTAGCTAGCTTATCTGAAAACACTGGCAGCTAACACACAGAGCACTGGTCTTTCAGCTAGCGACCTAGCCGCAGCTAACTCTCACCATAACACTACACCAGTGCAGGTACTGTTAATCATCCAAATCTAATGGATCTATCATATGTTGTATATGTTATATCATATATTTATATCTCATCACTCTTGTAACAGTAGCTAAATCACTTTAGCCGCCAAGCTAACACTAACATAGCTAGCCAGCTAGCATTAAGTTAAGAAGTTCACAGACACTATACTTCTATCTTCATAACATTATTATCTATAAGCTTTAGCATTAGTTGCTAATTGAGGTGAATACATTTATGATAACAGAATTTATTGTGTGGTTTAATGTTTCCTTTCTCATAATGTCAAACTAAACTAAAGCCAGATAGCTTTGTTAGTGTTAGCTTGATGGCTTAAAAACATTAGATACTGTTACAAGAGTTTATAGAGTGATGCTACAGCAGTACAAAGTATAGTACGAATTGTTAACATCACCTGCACGGGAGTTTTATTATATAGAAAAGTTAGCTGTAGCTGGGTGCTAGCCAAAAAGGCTGGTGCTCTTATGTGTTAGCTACCAGTGTTTTTAAGTAAGTTAGCCACATTGCAACAGCCTGTATTCACAAAGACCCACTCTCACTCCCAGCCTGGACCAATCCCTGCGCAGGACATCACCACATAAGCATAAGGAAAACTGAAAACAGGGTAAGGAAAATGGGAGATGTTGCGTGGGGAAAATAGGTAATAGATAAACGATTAAGTGTGTGTTTAGACAAAGAAAAGCTAGCTAAAGATAGAACAGTAAAATAAATTAAGTTTTAAATTATTTTATCAACTGAATGGAGGTTAAGGGAAAATATAAAGCGTTATATTTCTTTTTACACTCTATTTAACCAAGAGCAATATTCAGTTATATATTTGACTCGACTGATGTCTGTAAGCAACTCATTCACAAAATATATGACGTTAAAGGACACACAGATGAGTCATTATTAAAAACCCCAGTGATATCTTAGACACAGTGTCGTCATTCGTTCTTCACCATCATGTGTCTGTGGAGTGGGATATTTGTGGATATTAATGTGAGGTAGTGACTCAGATCTGTTGAGTGCTTTAGAGGTGGAGGACAAGAGGATGTGTTTAAACCACCCGTGGGTGCGGCTGGTTTGGTTTACCTAAAGGAGAAGGGGAAGGAGGCCTACACGTCCTCAGCAGCCCTAACTGTCCCAGGGCATGTCACGACTCACAGACTGAGGACAGAAGGGGGAAAACACACCAGCAAGTGTGTGTTAGACTACTCTGGTGTTTAATTTGCATCACAATCCCAAGACCGCTGTTTTGATGGAGTCACAAAATGGATAAATAAAATGCAGCCCAGCGGGAACACTGCCAATAATGATTCAACAGTGGGCATGCAATGCTGCATGCAACTTTGCAGGTGGCCAGTAGATGGCAGTAAGTCACTTGAAACTGATTCTCAGCCTTTGTTTGGTGGGAGACCACCTATGTCAAAGCAGGACGGCTCAGTTCTAAATCTGTTTGCTGCTGCTTAAGCAATATGACACAATGGGTGATACAGTCCCATGAAAAATCCCAAATTAACACACCAGGGATGTAGGACTGATTTTAATCTTAATTGGCCACTTAGCAGGAAACCCACCTTTGACCTCATGGTGCGCTCTGAGCGTTTGGCTGCAGCAGCTGCCATCTTGAGGATGTCAGGGTTGCTTTTGGACTTCATGATATCTAGGAGGAAAAATGTGTCAGAGTTTAAATAAAGGGGAATAAAAATATAGAGAGGGTCTAGTCCTCGGGTGTACTGAATGCTAGTAAGATGACACACAATGGGCCTCATGGAAGAACTACTCAAGCAAACAGATTCATTCTTAATTGAGAGCTTGTCAAATTCACCAATTTTCTCCTACACACAAACAAATAACAAACTTTCACCACAGCGGAAAAACACGTTTGACTTAAAGTCGAGATGAAATGAAAAATGCCTTTTTAACCCTTCTAGATCACATCCCCGGTCATATTGGGCACATATTTAACAAAATATGCCAAAACAAATAAATATAAAAAAAACAATTTCTTTGCATTCTTTAAAATCAAATCATGTTTTCTTCCTGTAAAACAAAATATGACGCGTGCCAACGTAAGCTTGAGCCAACCCATTCCAACCAATAATATCACAACATCCACCCATCAACCAATCTTCAACTTTTAGCGGCACAGAGCTAAGACTCATTAGTTAGCTAGTGAGCAACAGCACGTCAAACCATTCCTTCTTTGTTTCTGTCACAGTACACCGCTGCTCTGATGGTTTCTATTCGTTTAGGTTCGTCTAATACAGCAATTGACACGGCTTAATGTGGAATTGAAGCTCCGCTGTGTGAAATTCTTCTTATTACTCTTGGCCAATATAGGAGTGGAACAGGTAGCCCTTGTGCAACAATTTGGGGGCGGCAACTATGCCAATTATCAAATCTCCCGAGCGCAGACCTCCTCATGAACGTAAGTTGAAACAAGCAATTTGCAACCTGTTTGTGCAGTTAAGAGGAGTTTGATGAATCTGACTTGGAACGCTGGAAGTTTTGGATAAGACTACAAATTTGTTCTTGCATGATGTCCACTGCGTTTCTATTTTAGCATACCATATCCTCCTCGTTCCACCTCCTCCAGCGACGGCTCCCCGAGTGCCTCGTGAGCCAGCTGCAGCTGGTCTCTAAGCCGGCCTAGATCCCGCTCTGCTTTGGCCTTGACGATGCTCAGCTCTGTGTAAATGTCCTTGTACTTATCTGTTGCATATTTCTTGTCCTGGAAACACATTGTTTGACAGTTCAGATAAAAGTTATTCACGTCTCTCAGCTAAGAATTCATGGATGTCCCCAGTTAAATGGGCTTTCATAAAGTGCTATCCTAACAGGAACATTTTTTAAAAAATATTTAAAAAACGTACTCTTTGGGCAGCTTGGAGTTCGTCTTTCAGGGAGTTGATTTCCTGCTTCAGGTACTGGACTTCTGACTCCTTCACCCTCAGCATCACCTGGAAAATAAGATTGAAATGACAAAAGAAGATGAAAAAGATGTTGAAAACAAGAGTGACGTAAGCCTTTGTAAGAACCTGCCTTAGGAGCATGTTGTTGATTGTTTTATATACAGGATTTTATGCACACTTTACATTTAAATGCTTTGATTTTTTGCTTGAACCTTACTTCTAACTCGTAGAGTTCTTTTCCCTGTATTGTGGTGTTTGTGTCTCCTACTCCATCCTCAGATGTCATGGAGCGCATCTTGGTGATCTCTGCTGCGAGACGGTTGTTCAGCTCCTAAAAATGAATGAGCCAGCTTTATTGGCCAGGTATGTGTACACATGCAAGGAATTTGACTCCGGTTTGTTGTTGCGCTCAGTGTACTTACACAGAAATAGACATACAGCTAAAAGCAAGGACAACAAAGCCGGACATACCACAAAGAAGAAGCTTAGAACAGTCTAGCAGAATAGACAGGTGTGCTTTCATGCACACTGTCTCAAAACAGTCAAAACAGTGTCCTTGAGGAAATATTTGTACATAGGTGTGTTGTGTGTACCAGTGATTGTGTATTACAGTGTGTACCTGGTTGTGTGCGTTGAGCTCCTGGTTCTCTCTCTGACACTGCCTGAGGGCCTGCCTCTCGGCCTCCAGCGCCTGGGCCAGGTGGGCGTTTTCCAGGCACTTCTGGGAATACTGCTCCGACAACACCTCGATCTCCCGCTGGAAAGAACACAGCTCCTCCCTGAAACATGAAACACACTGAAAGAAAGCCTAAAGGTGCAAATACAGCTAGATGTTCAGGCTCTGGTCTTTACTGTCCTGACAGATCTGTGGCCAGAACACAGTTTGTCAAGGTGTAATGAGGATCACATGTTCATCACATTCTTTGTCCTGCCTTATCCAGAGTGACACAGCTTTGGGATCAGTGAATGAGCCAGTACAAATACCAAAAAAACCCCCAAAGCTCTCAGCTTAATGAAATGCAGTTTGATTTACCGTCAACACCTGCACTTCCACATGTCACCAGGTTCAGTGTTACAGCATGCTGAAGAGGCAGGTGAACACAGAGTACCTCAACACATGTTCCAGCAAGTCATGCTGCAAAATGTGATACTTCGGCATTTTATCACTGCTCAAATTAAAATGAAACCTTCTTTAAACAAGAAAAGTCAGACTAGTTTTAAAAAGCACATAAAGAACAGCAGTTTTAGAGTATGGACCTACAGATACTGGATTATTGACAACACCAATATCGATATTTGAGAGTTTAGAAAATACAATAAAGATAGTCTGATAGTGATTTATTCTATCTATCCATTCATCTATCCATCTACACATACTGTGTATATGTATCCGTCTAGCTCAATATAAGAGGACTGCTTCGGCACGGGTAATCTGTTTTCAAATTACATGGAAGAATCCAAGTAGCCATAGAAATTGTACGCCCAACATCAAATCTGCGTTTATTTCTACAATTTTGGTACTCCTTTGTACTCCTGATCTATTCCATGCCCAACTGTCCTAGCAGTAAACTGGGCTGCTGTTGCTTTCTGATACTATAAAAAAGGCGGAGTCATGCTGAACAGATAAACTGTTACAGTACCACGACAACAAATCTATCGAGACACCTGTTAGCTTATCACTCATGCATGATGCAGCAGGGGCACCAAAAATGAGCAGAATGACGTCAATTCCAAAATGTAGTTTAGGATTATGTTGCATTCATGTGATATTGGAGCGGTCACGTCAACATCCAAGTTGTAATGACAAAACTACGTCTGGGGTGTGTTTCTGACAGAACTGAAGCCAAAGTCCATCGTTTTAAGGTAATTAAACCCAAACTGAATGAATATAGAGCTATACTGTCAATGCACAGTTATTTATAACCCTCACACTACCAACTTGGTAATCATACAAATGTCTTTGAGTTGTCCGGTGACATGGACGCTTGCAAGGCATAAACATGGGAATCTTTCCCACCTCTACAATCCATCGCATATAATATGAAAGCTCTGTGGGTTGCGTTTGAATAAATTCAAACAAATTGTGTGTTTGCGTGCTGTTTGATAAACTGTCAGCCTTACTGCTGATTAAGGACAGTGTTCTGTACTGGTCCCTGCTCATGTCCTCTCACACTACTATTTATGTAATTTTAATCGACAGATTAAAACTTATGATCAGAGGTCCTTGGTCACCATCAGCCTGGTTCTAAAGACCATACTGCAGCTGTACTATGGAAAACGTACTCATGCTGTCTGCGAATCTCCTCTATGTCTGCATTTTCTGTGTTGCTGTTAGCCTTGCGAGCCTTGTCCAGCTCCTTCTCCAACTCCGTCCGGTGGGCGTTTTTCATCGCTTCAATTGCTAAAGTAACAGACAAAAAAGCTTTAATAAGTACAGTGCAACTTTTATACTTTGTTCTAAAACTGTATTATTACTAAGGTAGGGGTAAGCTAAAAATACAGCAGGAAGTTCATGCATTCTTGAGAAAACATTAGTGATAAATTACCACAATAGCAGCTCTGTGCTTCCCATGGTTTCTTGAGAAATTCAACATGTTTATTTCTATATCTGGTGTGTTATTTACCGGCAATAGTGGCTGCTGTCTCCTCTGCCAGCAGTCGCTCTTTCTCCTCATGCAGGTTCTCCAGCTCTCTCTGGTGTTTCCTCTGCAGCTCATCTATCACTTTCTGATGGGACTCCTCCATGGCAGCAAAGCCCCTCTCACAGGTGGCCTATGAGACAGGACAACATGGTGCAACTGTGAGTTCATGGGTCATCTGGACATGGGCCAAAGGGTTCTCCTGACCATATAAGCTGAGCAGGAAAAACTCCAGGGCCCTACAATATAAGTCAGCGCAGATCATCATCAGCATTTATTTCCAGCAAAGCTACAGCATGTTGAGCCTGTGTGAGTACAAAATGGTTAAAAGGAATGACAGCATACACAATACACTGAAGGAATGCATAGACAACGAGAGAGGAGGGCGTAAGAAAGTATATGCTGCCATTTCCATATCCCAGCAAATATTCCACTGATGATGCTTATAAAGTCCTTATTCCAAACTGAGCTCATGTTGTTGAATAGTGGCTGTAGTCTGCAGCTAATGTGCAAATCCTAATCTGCCTATGGGCCAAATCTTTGATGGAATGTAGGGTTAAGCTGATAGCCTAAAACAATCACGAATAGCTGGGCGTCTGGGACACTGCAGTTATACATCCTCGGCGAAGGGCATTTTCGAGGTCAGCTTGCCAAACTAGCATCTTTGGGTGGAATGGAGAAAGGAGAATAATCCTCATCAACACACTTTTAGAAAGAGCACTACACTGCTATTATAACTACAAGGCAAGTTTCCACAAGAGGGGATTTCAATGGCCTTTCCACTAGCCCAACTAAAACCCTTCCGTCCTCTATTCACTGCCACTAATCTGAGGACTCAGTCGATGGCTGTGCGATGGCCTGCGTCCCTCTCTCTGCCTCAATCTCACTCCAGCCAAACAGGGGAAAAGGCGGTCTGCTGTGTTTTCACAGGGATAAAACCCCCTGAGAGCTCAGACACAGGAACCTACTGTGAGAGGCTGAAAAGTCTCTCCCACAGAGCAAATGTAAACTTCCTGCTCAGACATCAGACCAAGCACAAGCTTTATTCAGAAGCATGTCAGGCTATGCATCTTGTGTGTAAATATATCATAGGTCATAGCGGGGGCATGGACTCACTACTCAGACACTGCAGAGTATTTAGTAAGCTAAGACGTAAACTGACTATCTGACCATCCAACACAGTGTTTAGCACTCCACCACAAGTATAACTCACTTTTTCAAACAAGTCAAACATTGGATTGAATTCTTGGATACCTTCCAACCTGGACTTCAGACATTTTCACTATTCCATTACAATCTCACAAGCATGACTAGTCTAATCTGTCAAGGTCCAGTGCTTTCAACCACGTTTCACTGCCTCCATCAGCAAATTAAGTTGTTGGCCTATATATGACTACTTCTTATGACTTGACCAAAGTTCCATACTTTGGTCAAGTCATCACAAATGAGCCAACAACTCCATTTGCAGCTGACGACCGTGAGATGCAGTTGAGAGCTCTAGAAGAAGCTAGTAAAGGAGTCCCTGACTTAAAATTACTAAGTCAAAGAATTGAAATGTTACGTCATCAAATGTTATTCAGAGAAAGTAGGAATTAAAATTAAACTGTTAGTAGAAACAGCTAAAGGGAAAGAGATCAGACCCATACAAATTAAGCTCAAAGCCGAAATAATTATTAATGATAATTGGCTATTTTAATTCTAAATATTCAGAAGTGAATTGTTAAAAAGGGTCACTCTTTGCCCTTAACAATTTAAAATGCGGCATAGCTGAGTCAAAGGGTTAGATTAATAAGCACATTGAACTACGACCAGAGGAACTCATTTCAGAGGACAGGAGGCTGGTATGATAGTAGTGGTAGTGTGAAAGAATCTCTTAGGTTCTGTTGAATTTTTGTCATGGCTAATCTAATGTTCCAGTTACTCCAAATTTCTACAACTGATGGTGATGAAACTTCAACAAAATGGGTTCCTCAGTACACAACTACTGCAGCATCAATGATCACATTAACCATCAGGACGTTAGTTTTCATGCAACACAGAAGTAAAGTGGTTTACAGAACAAAGAGCGAGAGTTGGGTGAGCGAGGTTAGGAAGGAGAGTATGGGTTGGGGAAGGAAGGGGGATCTGGGAATGCCACAAAGGAACACAAGGCATCACAGATGGACGACGGCAAGGATAAGGAGCGCTTCCACCTTCAGGTTTTCCAGGTCTTTCTCATATTTCAGCCGCAGAGTCGTAATGTCTCCCTGCTCTTCGCGTCGTCTCATCTCTTGGGTCATGACTGAGACTTGGGTCACCAGCTCTTGAATGCGCTCCTTCAGGGTGGATGTTGGGGCCGAGGCATGATGAGGGAGTCTGTCCTCGTCTGTCGAGTTGTCAGGGTTTTCCGGACTCATCATGCTTCTCAGCTCTTCCATTTCCTGGTCAAACCTCTCCATGAGGTTTGTCCTCTCCATCTCGTGCTTCTTCTTCAGGTTCTCCATGCAGTTTGTCAGCGAGTCAATCTCTTTCACATTTTCTTCTGAACGGAGACGCAGTGTCTCACTGGCCTTAGCGATTTCCTGCCTCAGCCTTTCAGCTTCCTGCTCGTAGCTGTCTTTGACCTCTTGTAGTTCCTTCCTATGCCTGGCTATCATGTCATGAAGCTCAATGTATTTATCCAATGAATCTATGGGCTCTCCTTCGATCTGGATCAAAGGTTGTGGCCCTGTGGCGGTTTTCAAAGAAGCCTCAGATAATTGACTCTGAAGATCTGCCACTTTGGACTCGAGATCTCTTGTAGCTTCTCTCAATTTTGGACAATTTGGACAATCCAAGCTACCAATCTGACCTTCTGTCTGCTTTTGCTTTAGTTCTTTCTCATGTTGGACTTCCAGCCTAGTGATCACATAAGACATGTAGGCTTCTTTAAGGGCATCAAACAAATATTCAGAGGACTGTTTCTGTTCTCGACCAAAATCAAAGCTCGCTAGAGCCAAAGACAGAAGCATGTCATCTTTGGCCAACTTCACACTGGATGCAATCTGCTTCAGAACATTTGACTTTGCCTCCAAGGTCTCTGTTAACTCTTTAAGAATCAGAGCATTGGTTTCATTATCAAGCCATTTGTACATGGCTGCAAAATCTGGCTCTGTCACTACCTCACTATCAACTTTTGCTTGTGGACAAATCCTTCTGATCAAGAGCATCAAGCGCTTCTGTGCCATCATCTGTTCTGCCACACCTCTTTCACAGCTGTGTCCGTCTTCCTCTGGTTTTATTTTGGAAGTACCCGACAGCTGGCTCCAGAACTCTCCCTCTATTACCAAACTCATGTCTTTCTGACTCAAAGAGAGTGGCTCTTCTTTCGAAGAACCGAATAAAGTGCCTTTTAAATCACTGAGCATTTTCTCTACATTAACATCTACCTTTGCTAACATCTCTAAAACCTGATTAATCGCCTCAGACTTCCTCTCCATCTCTCCTACTACTTGCTTTATAAGTCCTTGATAATCAACCTGCTTCTCTCCTGCCTCAACACACTCGCTAACTGTCTTTTCAACTCTACCTGTTGTCATTTCTAACTTCTCTCGTAGCATTCTTATTTCGTTTTCTGCTTCTCTTAGCTTCTCTCTACTGACTCTCTCAGATTCCAGGTTTAGTGTGATTAGTTCACTGTTCCTGGCTTCAAGTTCCAAACAGCGCTGCTCTGTAGACTGAAGGTTTGCCTCCGTCTCAATTAACTTTGCTTGTGAGGCTTCGAGTAGATCTTTGAGTTGCTCTTTCTCCGGGTGTAACTCCTCGTCCTCATAATCTGCTCGAAAGCCCAGACCTTTCAGCGTGGCCTCTTTCAACTGCAGCTTTTTCTCAGTGTCTTTTAGGGTGCTGCCAAGCTCCTCCAACGTAACCAGAGCTTCATGAAGCCTCAGGGATTTCTCATTCAGCTCCCTCTCATAATACTCCCTGTCTATAGCGTTTGCCTGGTTTTCAGACAGTTCAGCCTTCAGTCTTTTCAGTTCTTCCATGACCAGATGATGCTGTTTGCCGCCCTGCTGGCTGATCAGCTCGGCTTTCAGTCTGTCTATTTCTCTGTCAGCCTCAGTCAGCTGGTTCACTATCTCCTGACATCGTTGTTTCAACGCCCCGTTTTCACTAGTTAAAAGTTCAACCCTCTGAGAGAGCATCCCAATCGTCATCTCGTTTGTCTCTGAATGGTTTCCGATTTCTGAGAGGGGGCCGTAGGGGCTTTTCAGGCTTTCAAAACTTTGCTTCTGAACCTTCTCCACCAAATCCTCCATAGTTAGGAGACGGGCTTCGTATTCACGGATGCTTTTTCCTGCCCTGGCTAAACTCTTTTTTAATGTTTCATTTTCTACCTCCTGCTGGTACTTCCAGGTCTCCAAGAGCTTCTGAAGTTGATGTTTCTCTGCTGTCTCTTGATTACAACTATGGGATCTCAACAATTTTGCAAGCTCCTTTAGGGTCAGAGGTTTACCAGTTATCAAATCTTCTAGTTCTTGAATTGCCTCTGTGCTGTCCTGGAGCAAGAAGCTAACTGTTTTTTGGACAGGTTCAGGGGGAGGGCCTTCCAGAATGGATGGTTTTAGGGGTTCAGAAAAGTAAGGTTCCTTGGGGAGGTGAGAAAGTGAGAGGCCAAGCTGTGCCTGCATATTGCGCTTTTTCAGCTCTTGCTGCTTCAGGAGCTCTTTGGTCTCCTGGTACTTCTTTGTTAAACTCTGTGCTTGAGAACTAACCAGTTCGGGCCTCTTCGTCTGGGGCGTCACATCAGCCTCCAGACCCAAAGGGTGCTCCAGCTTGGAAAAGGGGACCAGACATTTGGTTAACACACAGCAGGGGAGACACAAAGCTTGCTAATAATTTTCAGTGTTAACTACCAATCATTTCCCTCTAATTTCTATTAATAAGTGACATTACAATTAGCTTTCCCACATGATAATCCCAAATTATGTAAATGAACAGTGATTCAAAACAAATTCAAAGTTCCCTTAGGTTTTAATGATGTAAATTCAAAGCAAAGGAAAGAGATTAAATGGCCGGGGTTAGTTAATCACAACAGAGCATGCGCATTAAATGGTTAAAAGTTACTTCATGTGGTAAGTAATGCAATATTAGTTTCAGCTAGATGGTTTACTCAAGGATGAAGGCATACCAGGTCCTACAAACACATTTCTGAGGTTCTCTGGTCCAAGCTCATGTCTTGCAACAAAGACATGTTTTTCTGAGTGGAGATAGTGAATCGTATTATCCAACTCAAATCTAATGTTCAATATATTTTCAAACTTTTCCAGAATACATAGCAAGTCACTTAAGTATTCTCTTTCTAAAACAAAATGCAACACAAAATCTGCATACACTATAATCTAAAAATCACAGCCATGCCTGACTTAAATTCAACCATAACCAAATCGAATCATCTAGAAAAGTCATCATTCAGCCTCAGTCTGGCAAATCCATCCATACATCAACACACAGGCACAGAAACTCATCCAACATCACACATTTATGCCATTACATAGCTACATACAATATTTGTTAACAAAAAAACAAATGGATGGTCTGTATAGCAGTTAATAGAAGATGAGAATCTGATGTCCATGCAAACAATTAGAAAACAAGCCAAGAGGTTATTATTCATACATGTTGCAGCAAACATTTCAGCAAGTAGAGCTATTGTGCTAGTGACCATGGAGGAAAATACCACTCTAAATTTAAAAAATAAATAAATAAAGTGATCAGCTATCTTTAGTCAAGTACTGAAAAGAGTCAGGCTATAAGTAAAGATGACCAAAAATATCTCAAATTGATATCAAACAGTAATTTAAAAATGCAT
The DNA here is from genome assembly GCA_002120245.1 of Maccullochella peelii. Lineage (NCBI taxonomy): Eukaryota > Metazoa > Chordata > Actinopteri > Centrarchiformes > Percichthyidae > Maccullochella > Maccullochella peelii. The sequence continues at coordinate 21,759 of LKNJ01000536.1, forward strand.
ACATGAACCAGAAATAGATAAACATTGTAATCTGAAAATGTCAATGCAAAATGAACAACTGCACTTTTCCATTTTAATTTTAATATTTTCAACTGTATGCAAATGAGGGGGCATGGTTGTGACATTACTTAGGAGATAACAATAAGCGTGTTTCCATCCACACCAGGAATTTAAAAAAAGTCAAAATATTGCTTGGCTGAAGTGGAAAAATTCTAGAAGTTGAGTTAAAAAAAAAATTGATTTACAAAGGTTTCTCTTTTCCATTTAGAGTGAAATAATCCTCAGAAAGTCACATCAGCAACCACAAAACTTGAGTTCCTTGGTCCAAAGTCAACACAATACTGAAGTAACTGCTAGCATGAGTTCAGACACGGTACAGACCTCTAACACAGAGATAGGAGATTAACTAGCAGAAGCCAATGTAGTAATAAGATCTCAATGTTTATTTTTACATGCAATGAACTCATGCAAAGGCACATATCTGTAGCCATTTTGTTGCTTCGATGTCAGTTTGTTTGATGTTTTCTTACAATAAAATACAACATGCAAAGAATGTTACAAAATGGAGGAGAAAATACTGCTCAGTTGAGAATATACACATGAAATCTACAACAGGTTTACCCACCATAGCAAAAATACATACAGTGCAATGCAGCTGCACACTGAATACACAGAGACTAATAACTTACCGGAGAGATGTAACCTGTCCGGATGTCCTGCTCTCTTTCCAGCGCCGTTCTCAGCTGGAACTCCAGCTCCTGCTTGTGCTTGTTCGAGTCGAGGAGCTGCTGGTGACAGCTCTCCAACTGCGCCTTCAGGTCCTCTATCTGCAGGAGCACCAGGGACAACGTTTGGAACAGTTAACAATTTAAAAGCTGTGTTTTGATGTTTAGCCACTGCTGGGTTTTAGGCCTGAACAATTAATAGTTTTGATATCAATATCACGATTTGAAAGAGTGCGTTTTTCAAATCACAGTAGCTGAGATTTTAATTAGGCCAGGCAGTGTTATAACAACCTGTGGAGCAGCTCATCCTGTCAGTCTGTGAAGCTAATGTTAGCTCAAGAAGCTAAAATGCAGCGCTCTTAACGTAGCAGCAGGAGTCAGTCAGATATCTAAAAGTCAGACATAATTTACCATCAGTTTCTCATTATTACCACAACTGGCCAACTAATAAATTTAATGCCACTTTTTAATGTTAAAATTATATTTGAATATTATCAAGTAAGTGTTGAGTAGCTCGATATTAGTATACAACAAATATAAAATCTTAGTAAATGTGAGCTAAATTGATAATAATTCTAATTAAAAAAGCAGGAAAGTTTACACAGAAATTGACTTACTGATTTGAAAAAATAAAACAAAACAGAAAAAAAACTAGCAGGAGCATTACTTTATCAGATTGTATCTATGTAGAAACAAGATAAATATGGTATTATGCTTGGTACAATTATATTTTGTAATACAAAGTAGACCACAAATACAAACCTGTAGTTTAATTTATAGAGCAAATTAAATCACAATCACAATATTGATCCGATAAATCGCAGTTAAGTATCTTCCTCAAATCGTTCAGCCCTAGATTGGTTGATGAAACTGAATTCAGTGTATTCTTTTTGTTTTAATACTTTATAGCATATAATTTAAGAAGACTGGAACCAACCGCAGTGATGAAGAAAATATAGCTAAAATAAAATATTATTTCAAAAAACGGTATGTGTCCATTTTATTTCATGTCCTGCTTATTCTTTCCCCTCACTTAATTTGATATTGACCGAATAGACTGGAAGAAAGACTTTTTTCTTCTTCTCTACACATAATAAAGTAAACATACCCCTTGCTTGTAATTCTCCAGTAGCTGCTCCAGCTCTGCAGTCTCTCTGGATTGCACTGTGGTGGGCAGAGGTACCCTCCTCTCCTCCCGTACGGGTGTCTTCTCCACCTGTTGCCAGTGTTGTTCAATCACCTCCTCCACCCTCTGCTGCCTCTCCAAAGACATGGGATCTGATGAATCTGTTTGTACGACTCCCTCTCCAATCTCACAATCTGTCCTCCCTCCATCTTTAACAGACGGATTCTCTGCTGATGAGCTGGCCACAGACTCATACCTCTTCCGCCTCTCCTCTCTTCTCCGACTGCGCTCGAGCTCTCCCAGGTCGGCCTGGAGGCTCTCGGCCTCCTGTGCCCGCTGCTGAGCCAGAGCCTGAGCTATAGGCCTGAACTCTGCCCAGTCAAAGGTCTTAGAGCGGCCTTCTCTTCTGCGCTCACGTGCACGGCTCTTTGTGACACCCGGAGCGGATTCTCTCTCCACAGACGAGGCCTCGGAAGAGGGGGAGTCCTGGGTGACATCTGGCCTAACCAGACCCTCCAAAGGAGAGAAGGAGCCATGATCCTCAGTTAAGCTGAAAGGCAGTGAAAAAGGCAGGAAAGTGAGCTTTAGCTTCAAAGGGCTCCTTGTTCATGTCCCAAAACATGCTACAACAAGAATCCTAACCCCCAATGTCCACAGGATGGTGTTGCAGTTGCCGGAGACAATCTGCTGCCATTCTGACCTTGTGCTGATGTCTTTTTTCCACTCCACCATCTTCACCGTGTCTATTTTTGCTGGGGCAACAAAGTCTCTAAAGTGTGACATTTACTTTTGAATGTATATAAACGCCTTCTATCTATGTATTCTATTGACAATTGAATTTTTTTAAATATTCTGTTACCTTCATTAGTTACTGACTTCATACACATCTTACATCTTCACGTAAAAACAGTAAAACTAGTTTTTCTTGTTTGTTTATGTCACTTCTCTACCAAAGTCTATGAAGCAAGAGATGGAATGCTACTATGCAGACTTAAAATAAGTATAGTAGAGTAACACGTATCTGTCACCATATCAATCATAAATGAGCTGTAGATGTTTTTTCAATATGCTTGTAAAACACAAAAAATGTTGGCAAAACAACCTGATACAATAATGAAGTACAGACTTCTTGAAGATGCATCGGAACTGCGATGCATCCAGTGGACATCCAGGGTTAATCATCATATTTACCATCTAAATGAGGCTGAATTACCCATAATTACGGCTGAAAAATGTGTGCGGTAGTGCTGACACCATTGTACTGACCTTGCCACATCAGGGGCGGTGGAGGGTCTGACGTTCTTCATGACCGCCTGGATCCAGTTCCGACGTATACCTGCTGTCATGGCCGACAGAGTGTGCACTCCCTCCTGGGTCTAAACATTTAAAAATCACAATGAAACATGCACCGTGAGCCAAAAAGAAAATAAAAACAGCTACATATAATGTCATACAAAAGTCCTGCAATAAAAGTTATGTTTGTTTAGACTAAGAGTTGGGTGACACCATGAGATTATATACATTTGTCTACCGTCAGAGACGTTGTCATACCGTTTATACTGTGGCAGCTATCCATTTAATATTTTTGGGGGTGTATTAGGCCATTGTGGAACTGCTCCATGGAAATGTTGGATTTTTATTTCATGTTTGTATTAATACGGTAATGCACCTTATTTGTCAGGTATTTCGTTCACTGGATTAGCCAGAAACAGGCCTTCCTGTCTGGTTATTTTATCATTTACAGTTTCTTCACATATATTCCACAACATTTACTATATTACAAAATATATAAATACATATACAGATATGGGATAATTCCACTTCTTATTTATTACTTGAGTTGTTTGTGTGTTGACAACTATATGGTACATATTGAGGCTGTAGTTTGTATGTTGTATTGGACTGCATTATACTCAAAGGGGTTTCTAATATTTTGTTTACCTCATTTCCATTAAAAAGGTCAGGCTATGTGGGAGGAAGTATGCAGGATTCCTATATGTTATATAAATGCCTGAATAAATAAATGAACATTCATAGTAAAAACATTTGTCCTTTATCAGAAGGCAAAGCCTCTTACATGTATTTGGAAACCATAGTTGCGTTGAGCCTGGTATTCGGTTACATTGCAGCAAGTAGACAGGTCAATCTCACCATCCAGGTCAGAGGCCTGAGGTAACACAAAGGTGAGACATGAAATAAAGCAAAGAACTGTTCAACGCAAAAATATGCAATAAGTATTAACATAGAACGAATAAGCTTACCTCCTCTGCAATTGAATCCTTGTAGTATCTCAGGCTGTGATCCGTCAAAACAAACCAGTATTTCTTCCACTGCAACGTGGACAGAAAAAACAGACAAAGTTGGGCTACACAAGTTCAAAGACAAAGTCTGCAGAGCATGTTACGGTAATAAGATATAAAGAAGTCACATATTGAACGTCCAGTCAGTCAATAAAACCTGCTCTGCCTCTCTGTATATCTTATAAAGATATATCTTAAAGCCTTCAGGCTCCACCCTCGTGTTTTAAGTCCATTGAAGATGCAACATCAAAGTGTGACCGCAGCTCTGTAAAGGCCATTGAAGGCTACAGACATTCAAGAGTGCTTTAGGTGGACAGTTCAGATGTTGTTTGAACCTGAAAAGGCAGATGAACAGTTCATAAAGTACCTGGCCTTGCTCATCCAGCTTCACCATCCAACCTTTCTTGAAGTTCAGTAAATCCGGCTGCAAAAAAAACAAAAACAAAAGAAAAGATATTGAAAAAATCTTTCTCAAATAGTATTAAAAAAAACTTTAGGTGTCAAAACGTTCAACATGCAAGATGACCTCAGAAGCAGTCAAATACAAATACAAACCATGTAATTTTTCTCTTTGAAAGTGCTGAGGTAGATAACTACCACTTACCTTAAAATATAACAAAATAAAGCAGACCACACATTCACCCGAAAAGCAGCCAGAAACAATTCCTGAATGGCCCCGGTAATATGTCAAATTCAGGTACAAAATCATATCGTCATTGTTCAAAAACACATGCTCACTCAGCCAGCTGAGGGGAGAAGTTGACCCTTGCAATGGATCAGACAAATTAAAATCAGATGACATGAGAGTGTCTAAATGTGGACCACTGGCCAGGGGCAACTTCTGCCAGATTTCTTGCCAGTCTGTGCTACTCGAACTGAGGATGCAGAACCCAGTGCTCAATACTGCTGTAGTCTGCTGTGATTCCACACAGTGGAAGAAACACACACATGTGCACGGTGACCTCGGGAAGCAGTGGTAAGATGTGATATTACACTCTCACGCATACACACAGACAGACACACGCTTCTCCAGCCGACAGAAATATGATAACACACACGGCACAGAATGGGTGCAATGAATTACAACGCAGCGGGCAACATCTGCACACAGAGGGAGCAGAACGAGGAGTATAACCTGGATAGAAGAGGGAGAGGAGGGGGCTGCACTGCCCCCTGCAGCATGGAGGTTTGGCCTACAACATCCACACCCTCGCACCACCACACCAAGGCCAAAAGAAAATTAGAAAAAACACTGATGTCAGGTTCACACACAATTTGAAATGGGATGATCAATAGCCCTACCATCTAAGAGAGTGAAGAAATGCTCTTCTCTTTTACTCAACTTAATGGAGAGGTACGGAAGCCCTGAGAGGAAAGTGATCATTTTCTAAGTCTGATCTAAATTGTTTTCTCTCCTGTGTTTATGACTTAAGAACAGGTGAAAAAAGGTTCAGAGCTGAAAGTGTGACTCACCTAAATGAAACATGGATGGATGGATCAAACAGGCCATTTTGTGTATTCACAACATAAATACACTCACAAAACTGCAGTACGTAGATGTGTGATCATAAATGTTCCACTTTACCTTTCATTTAGAAGTTTCCCCAGTAGACAGAGACAGATTCTGAGCAAAGCTGTTGTGGTCGACCACAGAGACCTTTCTCAATTTTTAATTCTCCTAACTCTGTTACCTAACTGAATCTAGCCTCTCAGCCCCAACAACAACCCAGTGACCTCTCTCCACACAGCTGAAGACCTGGCGCTGCCACTGCTGACCCTGGATCCTACAGCTTAGCAGAACAGGAGAGGCTTTGTCTGGGAGACCAGAAACACACTGAAACGCACTGGCCCTTCAAGTGTTGGTTAATGTCAAAACAATCGGAACAAATTTAAACCCAAACCGTATCTTCAGCTGTGTCAGCTACATCTTGCTATACTGTTTGTAGCTCATATGCAGGCGTTCTAGTAGCACTGTGAAACAAAACAAGCAGCCTGATGTGTAGATTAAAACTCTGGTTTCAGGTGTAGATCTGAAACCATAAGTCTGTGAAGTGAAGAAAGTCAAACTTTTAGCATCTAGCGATTCAGATATATCCAGATATATCGTCTCAGTCCAGACGCTCTGACCACTCAAATTGGATTTCAGACCGTCTTTTGCGTCACTCACAATGCGACACACAATGACTGGGTCAAATCCAGAGTGACGGAAGTGCATCAGAGCGGCTGTATACTGTATTTGCACCAGACAAACTCAGCGACGGAGGAGTTCTGCACTGCGACTTGACAGCGTGATTGTTTGGACCGCGAGATGATGGATGTCCATTTCTCATGCTTCCGTGTTGGAAAGCCGTGTCACCAGCCTATGTACTTACTGGTGCCCATGCAGATGGGCTGCTGATGTCTGGACACACAACTCCAACCTGATCACTTGCAAATAACAGTGCGGACAGTCTGTCTTAAAGATCTGATTTGAGAAACAAATCTGATTTGCCTGCAGTCTGAACAAAGCCATAATCTCCTGGTTAAAACAAGCACACTGTGTTCCTGATGACAAGTCATTTCCTCCATAAGAACATCTGGATGACTCGTGTTTATCTGCACCACAGCCTTTGGTGGTCACAGATGATGCTGTAGAGATGAACCCTACAGCATCATCAATCATCAAAAGCCAGAGAAGAGTAAACACTCACCGTCATGACTGACTCAGTGGTCCTTCTGTCCAGGGATTTGGCTCTCCTCAGAGGCGGCAGGGTGGAGGGAAAATCCAGACCCTGACCCACGTCATGCCTCTGCTCCTAAACAACACACACATAAACACATGCACGTTTTTCTACGTTGTTTTTATACCTGTGCAAGGTAAATTAAGTCTCATAGTCAAAAATATACAAAAGAAAATAGAAATGCAAAAGAAACAAAAAACAATACAAAAATCACAGATCATTTATAGTACATCTAATCATCTAATTTGGTCTGTTTGGATGGGCATTAATGTGCTGTGGAGAAATGTCACGACCATCACTCCTTCTTTGTCAAACCCACATATTTTGTGATAATCAACTCTGCACAGACAGAAAAAACCCACTGATAGCATGAAGCTAAACTTGCCAACTCTAACTCTGTGTGTGTATTGTTTTAAAGTGACGGCAAACATAACAGATAGCTTGTGTGTGCGTGAAGAACGAAGCACAAAGCATTCTTGGCATCTTTATCTGTGTGTGTACGAGGTGTTTTCATATGTGCTGACAAAGATCTAGCTCCAAGACTCTGGGACTCTGTGTGTCGGTGTGTTGGGTCTCTGTGTTCCTAAAGTTGGGTTTCGAGCGGCTCTAGCCGAGCACAGAAGGCCAGGGTGGGAAAGGGGAGCGTAATCACCAGGGGAATCCCACCACAGAATGGAAACTGGAAATGAATACAGCACACACTGCTGACCTCTGACCTACAAGCAAAACAAAGACAGGACAAAGAGAGAGAAAGATGGAGGGAAGAGGGTGAGGGTGAAGGGAAAAGACAGAAGAGTGGGGGGAGGGGCTGGGACAGGAAAAAGAAAAAAAAGAAAAAAGAAAACCCCACGCTGGTAGGTCCAATGCTGAGCTCACATCTGCACTGCCATGTGATGTTGTTTAAAACCCCTGTTTACAAGCCTTACCGTATCTATTGTAAACTGCTGCACAATGTTGGCACTGGTGGATCAAATATGCAAGCACACACACACACACACAGCCGTGTTACCTCTCTGTGGAAGCGTCTGTGCTCACTTCGGCCCTGTCTGGCTCCACTCCTCCCCGACTCTTCCACCTCCATTTTCTCTGGATTCTCCAGCTCCAAGGCCTCCAACTTCTCAATAACACCGGAGCGACTGCAAATCACCCCACAGACACACACACAGTTAACTTAAAGGAATAACAATCCATTTAGTTTTTCTTATATATTATTATTATTCTTTACTTTTTGTCCTAGCACGGTAATGACACTGAAAGGCACTAAGGCCTTTGGCACATGGCGTCAGGCAAAATATCTTAAGCCCCCTTTTAACCAAATAGTTCCATGAACTAAACTCAAGATCTAAACTAGGAACTTAAAGCCCCCATCTTTACGCTTTCCTGTTTGTGCTCCCACCACATCTGAAGAACTTTTAAATCAGACTGGTAACAGGTTTAATTACAATCCCACATGAGGGAGCAACAATACAGCCATTATGTTTGTCTTTGTATTTACTGTGACTGAGGGTGGAATGGTTTTTAATGTATGGGTAGAAATGAGACATGCAGAGGTGAAAAAGGAGACCATCATGATTAATTGTTTTAGTACGTAACCGCAATGAAACTATTAGCAAATTTATTTGTATTGTTTAAGCGTTTTGTTCTTTCAATCGCCATTCCCTCTCTAGCTCTCACGACTGAATCTCCAAGTTGTAGCGAGATTTGTGTTTGACCAATCAATGACACACAGCACTGCAAACTACATTTGCTCCTGAGCCACCAAAAAACATGATTGGCAAACATGTTTGACACAAACAAGACTTGCATTGCTCGGGGGACAGTTGGATCCGACCTTCTCATAGCAGGTTTGTGATGAGGCCCTGTCAAATCTATATTCTGACAGTTTCACTCGAGCCTGCTTGGGACATGGCTTTAGACATTAAAAAAAAATAAAAAAATCATACGGTGGGCGTTTGGCTTCACACTGTCCTTGTCCTCCTCCCCTCTCCTTCATTCCCTTTTAAGGACTGCAGCTTTGGCCGAAGAGTCCCCAAATAAGGGCATAATTTAAGCAAAAGAGTAACATAATATTTCCCACAACCTCTCACGCTCTTCCTCTCTGTAATGCAGATTCCTCTGTCATTTAACAAAAGGCCTGTGTGGGAACGTGTCAGAGTTGGCAGTGTCACAGTTTGAGGAAGGCTACAGATGGACACCAGTGAGCGTAGGCTGCTTTTTGGATCTGTGGTCGAGTGCTCATTGTACCCTCCAGACAGCAGATCTTTCGAGCATGCAGTTTTTCATACAGAGCCCCTTTCAACGTAGCTCTGATGTCTAAGATTTAGCTGTCAACAACTTTACACACCAATGACTTAACTCTTCTGTACTGCATAATATTGTGGGCCTCTTATCTCTCATAGATTTTTACATTTATATTTTAGGCATTTAGCTGATTCACCAGATGAAGTCACAGAGCAAGAGCAACATAGCATGTATGCACTGGTACAACACGCTTCATTTCTCCCAGTGTGTCCCACCTCAAATGAATGTCTTTAAATACAGCTGATGTTTTGATTTGACTACATTAATATACAGTAGCATTGCCAAAATCTCTTTCCAGGCAGGGTTGGAAAGAAACAAAATTAAATTGTGCAAATAGGGTGGGAATGAGATGCAACAAAGGTCCCTGGCCAGATGCAAACCAGGGACATTGTGGTTCATGGTTAGGTTAGACGCCCCAGATTGTGTTCTTTTTATCTTGTTTGTCTGCAAGGCGAAATAAATCATTTTTTATAGACTGATCTGACATGAGAGAAATCTCCCTAAAAATGTAAAATTGGCTGCTGTCGTGACTTTTATGTAAACGTGACTCAGGTGCTTATTCAGACACGACCAACATGTTAAATTGCCATCGCATATATGTGATAAGGTACGTTTCTGAAAGGGGCTAGGAGTCACAGCCTCCCTCGCTGTTGTATGGACGTGTCTGCACAGCAGGAGAGTCTGCTTCACTTAAACCCCAAACTGGCTCAAGTGGACCAGTAATGTGTTTATGGGGCAGTATGTGGGCACTCCTCCTATTTTCCTCTCCTCCTTTTCCTTTCACACCTGGCATGGATAGAGGGGCTGAATGGAGCAGGAAGCTGGCTGTAGGAGGAAAACGATGACCCCCACCTCACCCACTTGGTTTGTTTGAAATGTTGCCGTCTCTGGTTGGTGTGTGTGTGTGTGTGTGTGTGTGTGTGTGTGTGTGTGTGTGTGTGTGTGTGTGTGAGAGAGAGAGTGTAAGACCTGTGACCTCTTCATGAACAGCACCAGATTACTGAATGGAAAGTACAGAGGCTGTGTGTTTATACAGTCTATGCTTACAGTTTCTTTTTCTATCAGCAGTCTTACTGACAGGGACAGCTGATTATTAAGTAACAGACACACACACACACACACACACACACACACACACGAGGGATTTTCAAAGTAAATCACAAATCCCAGTACGTCTGTATTTCACCAAATACAGCCCTTTCTCCTCCCTTCCACTAAAACCACACTAGCTGTGAGAGTGTATGCGCTCACATTAAAAGCTTTGAAAGTACGTGCGTCACTAGACTGTATGTGTGTGTGTGTGTGTGTGTGTGTGTATGTGTGTGTGTGTGTGTGTGTGTGTGTGTGTGTGTATCCATGCCTTTAAAAGGATAAGCCAAAGGCTCAAGTATTTCCAGATCACAGTGTCTGTAGCATGGAGCCTAGATTCCAAGAAAGCAGTCCAGTAACCTCGTTCATCAGGTTAAGTCAGAGGCTGATTTAATACCTCACCTATAAGCAAGCTGTTATCAGGCTAAGTACATCACTTCCTCTTCAGTCTGACCTGTGTGTTCATGTTTTATTCAAGCCTTTCTCAGCTAAAGAAATTACATCCTGGTTCAGTTAAAATCAGTCAATGTGCGACATTTACACACGATGACTTTGCCCAAACATCTTCATCTGCCAGTGAGTGTGGCTGACGGTCAGTACTTTTCAACCCCAAAATTTTCTGCTTCATCTCAAGTGTTTTCAGACAAAAAAGACTGCAGGGCAACGTGTCACTATTCATGAACTGGTTTTAAAGGGGCACTCCACTTGTCATCTCAGCTTGGGCTTGGAGAGTACAATTTTATAACAAAAAAAGCTGTCTTACGAACTGCAAACAGGGTTTGAAAGATGTTGCATTATGGAAATTGTAGGATTCAGCTCTTATGGTGCTTAAGTCAGGAAAAGATAAGATATCTTGACTTAAAGTCATGATATATATTTGGACCATTCTGTTTTTAATCCATCTCCTGCGAGACCCCCAACTTCATGGAAGTGCAAACAAAATTGCTGGAGTACCCTTTTTGATTGAAAATGTTGTGCAATATATAAGAAATGTTCAAATTGTTTTCACACATGAAAAGATAAACAAATCAAAATGATGTGCTGTGCAAAAGCAAAACACGTCGAAGCAGTACATGATGGGCTAAAACTTGTACTTGTTTAGCAAGTTTAGTCTGAAAATACTAGTTTCTGCCTATAAAAAGGGATGTTTGCTAATTGCAGCATGTCTTTCTCCAAAGGTTCCCAACTTTGCTTCTTTTAGCCCAAAAAGTCGGGAACCACTGAGATAAAGAAAGACGAGTTAAGATAAGACTTGAAAGCGACATATAAGAGCGCCGTTATGGATGAACACTGTTATTAAGCAACAGCAGGAGACAGAAGGAGCAGACACTGACCTCCTCTCGGGGCTGAGGACGGCCTCCCTCTCCTGCCTGTCAGGGCTCCTAAAGCGGCTCCTCTTCTCAGCCTTTCTGGCCTCGGCCTCCAGCCGGCGGGATCGCTGCATGTCGTGGTGGCTATAGGAGTGGCCGCCCCTCTGGTTTGCCGGGTGGCTGTCGGTGCTGGTCACCGTGCTGCCGCTGGCGTCCGAGTCCAGAGAGCTTACCGAGCCGCTGATGTGGGAACCATTGGAGAGCAGGGAGCTGCCGGAGGGGAAGGGGTCGCTTGGGGCTGGGGAGAGGCAGCGTGGGACACCCCCCAGGCTGGAGCATGAGCCTGTCGGGGAGAGCAGGTCACTGGGGGGCTGGGGTGCAGAGCCATGCAGCGGCAGGCTGCCCCGGTCCACCTCATCGCCATTCACTGAGCCTGCGTCAGAACCCTGTGCTACAGATGCACCGTCACCTGGACAAGAGGAACAGAGGATGCCACAGAACATCTTAATACTTTTATAATCCCAAATGATAAACTTTACTTTCTGTTATGTTTGTTATTATCTTTACTGCAATTCATTTTTACCAACTTGTAGAACAATCCACAACATTTGTCACATGTATTTATTTTTCAAATTCATAAAAATTACACAGAGTCTCTTACACAGATATTATTTTTCCTCCTTACCTGTGGGGGGCAGCGGGGATCCTGGAGGCAGGTCAGCGGCGGCCCAGACAGCAGCCCCCTCAGCCTCCCTCTGGTTCAGCTCCTCCTGCCAGATGATGGAGCTCGAGTCTGGAACCTTATCGGCCTCGGGGATACCAGAGCCGGTCACTGCTACCTTGGCTGGACCCGGCTCCTGGACATGAACACACAAAACCGTCAAAAACAATGAAACAAGAAAAGTGGAACATGATACCAAGCTGTGACATGTGACAGGATTACCTGGGAGGTCGTAGGCTCCACCTTGCGTTTCTTCTTCTGGTTCTGTTTGTTGGTTCGGGGGTATACCACCAGCTGTTCACTCCACCTGGAGACAGCGTGTTTTGGACATTAGTGTGTGCTCATCCTATCCTACCCAACCCATCAGCAGACACATCGAGACAACTTACCCATTGATGATCTCTTTATTCTCTCCTCTGATGAAGTACTCCTGGTCAGGGGTGACGATGCACAGGGAGTTCTTCTGGCCCGTCTTGGGCTCGGCGTCTATGACGTCCGTACACAGGTTCATGTTCACCGTGCCCTGGGGCAGCGTGCTTGGCTAGAGGAGACAAAACACAGCATATTAGCCTGTGTATTATATGATTTAACCTTTGGATTAAATGAAAACTAGACTATTGAATATAGCAAAGGACATAATAGCACAATTGAAGAGTAGTTTACACATAATTCAACAAAGTATTACAACACCAAATGTACAGAGAGTGTGAAATATTAGCAAAGGAATATAAAAAAGGCAAATGTGGAAAAAATTTAAATGGGATGAGTCACTGGTTTGTTTCCATCCATGTCCATCCTCTGGTATGTTTCCACATCAGACTGTTGACTGCCCAACTACCCACTGATATCATTGGTATCACATTTCAAATAGTTCAAAACTCGAAGAGAGAAGATCTGAGGGACAACATGCCTCAGTACTTCACAGTGTTTCACAGACTCAGGCTCAGCAGTCTCTACAGGCACGTCGGGCCTGCACTGTATGGACAATCCACTGTTATCAACAGCTCACCATGGTAACCAGGCAAATCCTTTCACTCGGAGCATACACCGAGTGAAAAGGCGAGATGACAGCAATGGGATGTCGGACTAAAGCTGCTTTGTGTGTGTGATCAGTGAAGAACGTCGAGCTGTGTCTGCTTTGTAAACCAGCTACGACACGGACGTGGTTTACCTAGAACGCTGCTAAAACGTCAATATCTTGGTGGTTAAAAAAAAAAAAAAGAAGACAGAAATATATTCAAAAAGCCACAAACAATACACTGATGTAAGTTTCCTGAATGTTTTGTATGACAGGATAATAAATACACAGTCATTTGAATCTGACAACGTATTGTCTCGTTAACATCAGAGAGAAGAAATCCCCTAAACTTCCTCTCCAACCTTCACTGTCTGCTCTGAATCCTGTGGCTCTGCTATCAGGCTTTGCTGGCCTATGCCTGCTACAGATGTAAAACAGGTGCTGGGTCTCTTTCCAGCTCCTTTTAAGGCCACTGAACACAGATCCAGCTTTATTAAGATCTGCGTGTAAACCCCCAGGGGTTGCCAAATATGGCAACTACACTGCGTCGCACTTTAGAACTCAGACATTGTAGAAGAATTTCCTCCACTAGAAAGAAACCATCATGTTTGAGAATAAGTAGCAGTGTGGAATTGTGTGGTAAAACATGTGGCCACATCAGGATAGATGGTAGTGATATTTGATAAGATGAGAATTGGTAACATACATGCAGAAAAGCTGAGACGATATATAAATTCGCTCTAGAAATCTATTACCACTAATAGTCCTTTTTGACCAAACAAACAGTAGGAAACAACAACACAGAGTCACTCTGTTTTACTTTGTAATGTACTGTGGTGTGACTCGGATGTTTAGATGGATGTATTGAATGAATAAAAGAAGACATGCAGGTGGAAAAGGAGCCTGAAATCTCCAGAACGCCTGTCTCCAAAGATCCGCATATTGTTTAAACAGTAGTATATAAACAGTATATACTAGTATACTATATTAGTACATAAATAACCGTGACAAGAGCTGCAATGATTAGTCGAATAGTCAACAAAAACTAACTATTTTTAATCGATAATAAATACTGATAATCGATTAATTGTTCAAGTGAACGTTTGCTGATGTGTGAGGACTTTTGTTTGTTTATATGATAGTGAAGTGAATATCTTTTGAGCTGTTGGTCAAATAAAAACAAAATATTTGAATACATCTCCTCGGGTAGTGGAAAATTATAACAACTTTCTGATGGTTTTTAGAACAAACGATTCATTGCTAAGTTTATTTCAATGATCAATAATTGATTACATTTTTCCCCCTCTCATTCGCTCAGTCACCACTCGCTCTCTTTCATCACTTGATAGCTCTCTCAATTGCCGCTCTCCTAACTAATTGGACTCGCACGCCATAACTTTGTTTTTAAAGTCCGCCCCTCATTCTATTATTACCACTAGTGTAATCCAGTGCTTCCTTAGCTGTACACAAGTTGTAGCAGCCACAAATTTTTTGTTTAAATTATCTGCAAAGTTCATCACCGCAAACTTCACCCTGATAGTTCAAGGGCCATCACAAAGGAGTACCGCCAGAGCAGGGGCGTTTTTTTGCTATGGCAAAACATATTAAAACTCAATAAACTGAGTCTAGTTTGATCAAACAAGTACTTTGCACGAGAACCTTCACACTGCCAATCCACGTAGTCAGTGTATCAGATCAGGTAGGGATGAAGAGACGCTCAGAGTGCCTAGAGGTGAGTTTTCTGTGTTATTTCTTGCTGTTAGGTGGAGCCTGGATTTCTAAAGTCACACTGATCCTGGTCCTAAAAGTATAAAAGCAACTTGTTGCTTAGTAACTGCCCTCTGCTACTAGAACCAAAACAAAAGAGATGTATCTGCCAAAGCTACCATTCAAACGCAAATGAATTATCGTGGGTTTGATTTCTACACCACTGGGCCAATTCCATATCCTCCAATTGTCTCTGCCTTCCATGGCGCTGATTATTTTTAGCTTTGCAACAGAAAACGATTAAAACCAACGACTTTCTCACAGACTCCTCTTGAGATTTCTGTCACTCTGGCTGACATGACATGAGAGGCTCTAAGAAACAATACAAGCCACAGGAGACTGACAAGTAGAAATGCTTTATACTAAAAAAAGGGTTGTGTCTATGAGGTAATTACCCTATGCTAAAATCTTTATTTTTTTATTGGAGTCCATGCCCAATGGTTTCCCCCCCAAAAAAAAGTAAAAACGGCATGAAAAAACAACAGAGCCAGCTTTAGAAGTAAGTGGAGTACACCCACTCCATAAATAATAATAAATCCTCCAGGAGGCTTTTACAGGCCAAGCCAGAGGCAAGTCCGCCACAGCAGGCTCTAGAGAGGACACTGCTGTTTTATATGGTGCATGTGCCTCGACACAATGCTACACCCGCCATGATGGAAATACTTTCAGAAAATCAACAACAGTTGACTCAAAACAGAGTTCATACAGTGAGTTAATTCTAACAAAAATGTGAGTGACAGAAATGCTTCTCATTTTCTAAAATATGACGTAGGACAGAAGCAGCTCTGGAGGAAAGACATGGTGTCCTCCTGACCCCTCCTGCGGCATGCTCTCGTGGTCATTGACTTTTAACCTTAAAACTTTCAGGGTGGTCTCATTATGTTTCCATCCTTCTGGGAAAATCTGCTTCTCCATGACAGTCTATCTCACTATATCCATTTCACAGTCTTCATCTCAATTTGATTAGTCTTATATGTAACAGTGATAACAAAACTATTCCTCTAACTGTTCAACTATCTGAAGCATTAGCAGTGCCAGCATCAGCACAGCTGGGTGCTTGCTGTGGCAGGCTGTGAGAGGAATGTCTGGGTCTGAGGTATATCTGACGTTTCCTCTGTGGTTTTTAGGGGCTGCAGCTCCCTTTCTCTTGCTCTCCGTGGTCCCAGGCTGCGAGCTCACTGCAGTTCACCAAATAAGGGCATTAAAGGAGGAATGCTGCTTTAGATGGGAGAGCATCTTTCCCTCTGCTCGTGGTGAAAATAGTTCGGCCTTAAGAGGCCGCTGCTTCAGATAGCACCCTGCTGTCTGCCTACTGGGCGAAAAATAGCAGAAGATGTCGTCACTCCCCGGACCCGGTTCTTCAAGAGGATTCAGATGTTTGGAGCATCAATATGGGAAAGACGGTTTGATATATATATATATAAATAATCTATCTATCTCATGGATGGATGGATGGATGGGTGGATAGATAGATATAGACTGACCAAAAAGAGATCAATATCATCCTGCTAAAATAAGAATGACACAAAGATGGTAACCTTTAGGGGTGACTCGAATGCTTCTCCCGTTGCCATGGTAATAGACATCCAAATCAGTATTCAAATTCTGCGCACAAGTGACATTTTTTACACAAAATATGATGTCTTGATTAACAAGCTTTAGAAGTGCTGGCAGGCTGATTTGGACAGAGCTAGGCTAGCTGTTACCCACTTTAAGTCTTTATGCTAAGCTAAGCGAATCGTCTGCTGGCTTTAGATAGGAGAGTAGTATTGATCTTCTCAGCTGACTCTCGGCAAGAAAGCAAATAAGCGGAACTGTCCTTCCTCCATCACATAAAAATCAATGCGAGTATGAAAAATCAGCTGAAATATGGCCAACTCACCTCAGAGTTACAGCTCTCTCTGCTACAGCTAGCCGTGCCAACAATTCTTAAACTATGCTAAAGTGATTCAATTACATTAATAAACTAAGATCTTGAAATCACAAGTATTAGTCTTGACATTTTACTGCACATTTTTCTTAGGGTTGTGGACGACACTCATATTCAAAAGAATAGTTTCACTTTTAGTCATCACAAAACATGAACATGAAAGAGGAGATCTGACTACAAGCTCTCGGGACCGTAAGCTTGAACCCTGCTGAAGTGTCTTGATATGGCCACTATTAAACATGGAGCTGAAAATAACAACACTGTACTGTACGGCATGAACCTCCTCGCTATGAGAGGTCTGTTGATGAACAGCAATAGAGATAATGTGATCAAAAGAGTTATAAGACAAAGAATGGGTGGGTGTGGTTCCTGTAAATCTCTCCACTATATTAAAGCCACATGAGAGAAATGGGGTATATGAATGTAAGCCTCAACCCTGACCTCAAACTAATCATATCTGCCTTCCACTGGTGGCTCGAGCCATTAAGTAAACAATGATGAGCTGGATGAGATCAAGACCATTAATGTGTTGTTTTCAGCTCCAAGGTTTTGGAGAGCTCCTATCCTCAGGGCACAGAGCACAAAGCTGCCATTTCCATGACCCAGTTTTCCTGCCTTGTGGAGCACATGAAAAGACCAAAAGGACAATGAGGCAGACAGTTTTGGAATCACTGTTACAATGAGAGGAAAGCACACAACTGCACACACCAGCCTGGGTGTCACTGGAAACACATTACACGGTGGAAACACGCACACACGCAAACGCAACCACGTTTCCTCCCATTGTCATCACAGGCAACACAAAGAGATTCACCAAATGTGTCTTCAAACACCTGGCTTATACACAGAGGCAAAGTCAGTGGAGCTGCAATGATTAGTCGATCAATCAATTAGTCGGTTCAAAAGAAAATTTATTGCCAACTATTTTGATAATCGATTAATCGTTTCAGCCATTTATCGAGCAAAAAATGTCAAACATTTGCTTCTTAATTGTGAGGATTTGCTTTTCGTTGCCATTTATGACAGTTAATGAAGAGTCTTAATTAATAAATTTGAAGACACTTGGGCTCTAGGAAATGTTTTGACATTTTATAGACTAACGATTAACCGTGAAAATAATCAGCAAATAATCAACAATGAAAATAATCATTAGTCTCCTTTCCACTCACTGTCCTACTCACTTACTCACACACCTGCTGAAAGAGTCTGTCTCTTCCATATGAAAAGCTTGTAAAGAATAAGGCCAAGTTAATTCACCAGTTGAAAACGTTTGGTATCCTGGATTGTAGCTCACTTGGAAGAACCTGAACCCAGACATTTAAACAACAACCTGTGTTTCATCTTCACACAGCACATGTAAAAGTAAACGTTGGTGTGTTTCTGGCAGGCTGGCAGTGTGTGTGGCCTCCAGTGTTTACACACAAGCAGTCTAATCTCCAGCCTGATCAGCCAGTATGGGTTTGGTCAGCCGTGTCACATTCCCCTGGTGACACACTACCACCGCAAACACAGGCTTACAGTGGGCACCAAGAGGCAGCTTCCCAGCCTCTCTTTACCTCTCAGACCTTATCCAGGAATCTCTCGGAAACATATGGCTATGATGGAGCTATCTGTTATAAAATGTTTTTTTTACCAAGATAAATTACATATTATATGTGAAATGATGGTGCTACAGAAGAGTCCGATTCTGCAGCACCATCGTTTCGCTCTTTTAGGAAAAACTCTGATTATCTCTGTTGCTCCATTTAACTCTCTATGAAGTAATAAGGAAAGTTTCCAGTGAGTAAGCACATTTTCAACACTGCTGACTCATGCTGTAGCCTAGGGGCGGCCAAAATCTTCTATCACGGTAACGGTATATATCACGATACAGTAATTGTTCTGTATCATGATATACTAAGAACTTCATGCTCTGTATTTACAATTTCACTCTCCTCCTTCATGTTTTCTTGTCACTCGCGCTTACGTCACGTGGGAACGTGGTAAGCAGTCCTGCTGCCCAAATCACGTTACCCTGTGAGATCTCGCAAGAATCCAGCCCTGATTTGTTACATAGCCATACAGCTCGCGCAGTGGAAAACGAGATATATATATACCATCATATCGCCCAACCATACTGTAGCCTTATGTTTCTGTCAACCCCCCTCCAGATAAGCCTGCAGTGTCCTCATCATATTCCTCGACAGACCCGAGAACACTATACACCGAACAACAGATGAAAAACTCGATAAATGATGCTCTCTTATTATTTTATCTCAGACGCAAACATACGTATCAGATTTCATTTAATGATCACACACACACAACATAAAGGTTAAGGTGGAAACACACTATGAGGGATTGTCCAAACTGGAAATGTGACGGACATGACAAGTGTCACAAACAAACCATAAAGAGTACCGACCAGCTGCTTATGTTGTCCACACTATGCACCAAAGAAAGTGGGTAAAGCTGTGGCTGAGAGTGGTGACTACTGAAGCATACACTAACAGGCAATGATATCAACCACAGCTGATCCATATGACAGCTCTCCAAGAACTCCCAGTCAGACCAGAGATACGCAAGTTGCTTGCATGCAACTTTGCTGTCATCCAGTTTTGGGCTATTCCACTGATGGACAACGATCAACACCTGCTGAGTTTTGTTAGGCCTCAAGAATACACACAATGTGTTTTAATAAGAAATACTGGATGTAAACATACATTTGTCTCCAAGAAAACTCCATGGGTCATCTTTAACTACTGATAAGGCTGCATGACTGCATCAGGAAACAAAATATTTAAGGGTGCAACAACATATGAAGGCATAGAAGCAACCACCCACTCCGACAGCCAAAAACTAGTGCCAACTTGATCCCCTTGTAAAATTGAACATTAAGTGGTAGCTCTAACTGTTCTACATTTCCCCAGGCTTTTGGTTCAGTTTCACAATGCTATGGAACAAGAGGGGAAAGTCGGAACAGTGGGCGAGATGTATTACTTACCGATTCATCTAGGGCAAAGCGCAGGCAGCCATGTTCGTACAGCACAAAGAATCTCCGTTGCCATTTCTGTCATAAGAAATACATGCTATCAGAATAGTCTGATTTGGAACCGCAGTAGGTGGTTTTATAAGTCACAAAAGCACACGTTGCTCAGCCTCACTTTTCATTATTTCAGAAGGGGCAGTCAATAGAGCTGGTTAAGTGTTCCTACTACAGTAAATTTCTATTAATTAAGAGGAGGTATCAGCATATATATGTGTATACATCGTGTGTGTGTGCGCAACCATTTAGTGAAACATGCAGGCCTATAATGCGTGCTCTTACCCGGGATCTCTGCATAGGATTGTCGAAGTCAGTTCCCTCCGGGGCCAAGCACAGCCATCCACCATAAATAGGTTTAGCCTGTAAAAGACAGAGGGGGAAGAGAAAAAGAGCAATTTAGGTAATCATTAAAACTGGAAGAGAGTGTGAGCTGAGGGGGTTGGGAGGCAGAGAGATGGTGTAAATATGAGAGAAGCCTTTTGGGGTCCAGATGTTGCCTCCGTTCTCACAGTGCATGTTGCAGCCACACACACACACACACACACACACACAAGCAAGCAGTTAGTGAGCCCTTTTGCTGTAATCAACTCTATTTGATGACATGCCTGAGTGCCTCTCTTTCCTGTTTCCCCACGGCAGATGAGACCAGTATGACAAACACTGACTGACTAGTGGCATACTCAAAACAAACAAAACACATCGACACAAATTATTCACCTTGACCACAAACTGCCTCAGTCCAACGGAAGCAGAGAAGTTTAAAAGACGGGGCAACATATAAACACAGAGCCTGCTCCCATTGGGCAGCAGGTAGGCTCTTTAAAACTGCTGCTCTTTGCTCTCCATTGCTGCGAGTGTTAACCATTAGCAAGCAGCTCTCGATGCCAGCACTCACACCTCTTCCACAAACCTATAACGCCTCTGCTAGGAGGTAGAAGGATCCGATTATTAGTCTGCTATTCTAATATTGGCCCTGTTACTGCTCCATGTCACTGCATGCCTGCCATAAACCTATACATGCCTTTTTTGAACTTGCATGGACATGCCCTATGAAGGCAGTTTTGATGAGGTGAAACCATTAAAAAGATTGCTTTGGAGGGGCAGCATGTTGTGACCCACATACATCAAATCAGTCATCACTCATGTTCTGATGTCCTGCCCCGAGACAAACGGCCTGAAAATGGTACAGACTCTGGAGAGGCAACCACTAAGAGAGAGGGAGAAAACGAGGAACAGCTGTTTCAGAAGGAACAGCAGCGGGAACACATCCCCGCATATGCTCACACACTTAGGGTCCAAGCTAATGTGGATAAATTATAAAACTTGTCTTAACTCATGTCTCCTCTGTCTTGACAATTGCAAAGTAACCCCACTCCCAAAGTTCCTGTACTTTTGGAAAGTACTACCCCCTGCGCAGGGACTTTTTGGGGAGTAAAATAATAGACGTTTTCAGACCAGAAGTAATTGTTGTAAGAACCTTTTTATTGTGTTCACACTGCAAGAACTGGGATCGATCGCAGTTCTTAGAACGCCATTTTGAGAGACTTTTTTTAGCTCCTACTTCAGAGTAGGTCCCAGCACAAGAGGAACCTTGTGTGACGTAAGAGTACGGTGATTGGCCCAGATCTAAGTGTACACTGATTGGTCGTACACAGCTCATAACAGTAGGCTTGGAGCGTATCTGCGACAGGGAAAATACAGCGCAATTTTGACTTGTGAGTGACGTTGCTATACCAACCGCCAGCCGGCTTACGTCACTTCAGCGTTCAGGGAGTCCCCAGAACTGTTTGGTCCGAAAATGCCTAATGTCCCGGCCAGAACTTAATTTAGACCCTGGTCCCTACAGAGGAAAATCACTGAGTTGCTCCAAAGGTTCCTAGTCCATGGGGAGAGTTCCGGTAGTGTAAATGCGCCTTATGTAAACACAGTGACAGCACTGAACAGTCCCATAACCAGTAATGAAACAAGGTGAACCTTACCACACTGGCTGGTATCACAAAGTGAATGAAAGAATGTAAACACTGCGAGGAATATAATTATAGTACAATGATCATTTATTTTTATTTTCAGTGCAATTAAACACACATTATAGGTGTTCACATTGACATCTTTCTGCTACAGGACATACTTCATGATCACAGCTCATAAAGGCTACAGGTACTTCCTGGGCAGGCCTTCAAACAGCTCTATAATTGTGCCGGCACTTGGCAGCATAAACATAATTACATAGATGACTACACAGTATTGTATGATTGGCATTAGTGACATACAAAAAGAGCAATCATTGGATACAGATGACAGAACGTTGGCATCTTAACTTTACTGCTACACGGAACCACTGGCAATAAATATGTCAGTGTCTTCAAAAAGCTCTTTACCCAGTCTAGACTACAGTATGAGACCAGTATTTACAGATCTATCTATTCTGAACAGCATTTTTGAAGGCTGTGTTTTCAGAGTAGAAAAGACCATTTTAGTGTCTTCATTAGTGTGGACCTGGAAAACTGCAACTCTACATCCACACCAATACGTTTTAATTTTAAAACGAAAACAATCTCCGTGCTCACGAGCGTTTTTATCACGGTTCAGAAATAATCTCCGTCCATACTACACGCCTGAAAATGCATATCACATGACCATTCACGTGTACTGAGCATGCACGTGCTGGTGTAAACAGGAAGCAGACTGTCTACTCTGCGATTGGTTGCTTAGTTAGTTGCAGAAAATACTATGAACGAAGAACAGAAATGGTGAAAAGTAAGACCAGAGATTTCTATGCTTGGACCAATGACCAGGTGGAACTGTTACTGAAAGTGTTGTAATTCGTTATCCATGTTGAATTAACCGCTGGTAGTTAAGGATTATGTCGTTTTTTTTTTTTCTGGAAATGGGTCATGTGATAGGGGTGTGACGAATCAGGGAAGGACACGTTGTGGCTTATAAGACCCATCAGGAAGCGAATGTGGGTGTCTGCGCCATTGTTTTAAAACGTCTCCACTTCTGCCCGTCTTCACTAAAACACAATCCCAGAATCTTCAAACTGAAACAGGGTCAGCAGCGTTTTAAAAGGTCTCCGTTTTAGGGGTTTTAAAAATGCTGGAGTAGTGTGGACGCTAGGTGTAAATGTAGCAAAAGTTATGCGTTTTAAAACAAAAACGTATTAGTGTGGATGTAGCCTCACAAGAGCAGGTTTATTCTAGCAGGGGTGCCGATGTCTCTGACCAGGAGGTGGGTGACAAAAACAAACGCAGCTGGGTGTGACACCCAGGAGACCCACGTGAAAGTCATTCCATAATCACAACAGTAATCCTACATGCAAAAGCCCTTACAGAAACACTGTATCAGGATGAGACAGAGCCAAAGATATGAGCTGTAGTTTATTTGGCATGAAGTGATGACATCCATCCTTGAGATGAAAACAACTCTGAGAACAGCCTGCGGTCAGTGACTGCGTTGGAACATTTGGTACGTGTTATAGCTATAGGCTCTGTAAAGTTTGACTCCACTTTGTATCCTTAACCTCACATGGTGGGATGTTGAGCAGCAGCCAGCCGCTAGGAAACTCTACTCTTTGCAACCCCACACTTCCTCTCTCTCTCTCCCTGTGACTCCTGCTCCCACTCCTTAAGTCCCATCACATCACTGCCTGTCTTTCTCCGTCCCTCCCACATACATAAACCTTATCCTGCCTGCATCCTCCATCACTGCCCTGCCTCCCACCACCTCTCCCAGGCGGCGTGATCACTTTTCTCCAACAGGGAGGCAGGGCCCCGCCAAGCCTGACGAACATCTCGGCTCTCTGGGGGCAAACAATTCATGTGGCCGAGTGAAAACCGTGACAACAGACTTGGAACTCGTGGGGAAATAAAAACTCCTTTTGGAGCACATTGACTGAAATAAAAGAATGCACTCTGGCTCCAGCAGCGGCCCCTCCCCCAGCCCACCTTTTATTCTAGCCGTGTTGAACAAAGAGATTGTTTATATTGGATACTGTCCTTCCGACATTCAGCTCTCTTCCCTTTGCATAACTTTTCCATGTGGGCTATCTGTTTCAGAGCTGCATTCTCAAGATCCAGCTGCCTTTAAGTTCTAAATAACTTGCATTTAATTTAGGGCTCAAATTCACTTAGCTAAATCACCTATTCATGGCGTTTTAACAGCATTACAGGAGCTTTCTTTTCACTCGGTTATTGAGTTTATCTCCTCTAAGTCAGCCCATATCAGTTTTTGAACACTGGGAACATATTACAAAACCTAACCCTCACCTTGGGCCTGTTGAACAAGGCTTAGATGTTTAACACTGTTTATGTGGGGTTACATAACACAGCTTTACGCCAGTAATGGCCTGGTGCGTAGCGGTAACTGATTTGAGGGCTGTCTAGACAGAATGCTTACAAAACCTGCTTGTGCAACTGAGCTCCCCTGCTAACTGTTTGGATAGCTGACAGACCGGAGACATTTTCAACAGCCTGTGGGCGACTGGTGCAAAAGTGATGAGCAAGGACTGGCGGTGTATCGTTCTTGAAGGCCAGGGCAGTAAGCCTCTCTGGTTCCGGGTGCCGTCATACGGGCTGCGGGAGAGAGTGAGGGCCAGGTCACAGAGAGATTAAGAGGAAGTGTTGTAACCATAAGCCGTCTATCCTGACGCAGGAGTTTTGCATCTGAAGGGTTAACCTGCAATATATTCAGTGCAGCAAAGGACACATACTTTTGAAAAAGAAAGCAAATGTGTGCCCCCACAGGCTTGCAGAGGGGAAGAGGATGCTGACGTTGCCGTTTGGCTCTTAAGCCGTGTTCAAGGGCCCATCTGGGCCTCATGTCTGTGATCAATTACAGGAGACTAAACTAATGATCAGAGAGAGAAACAGGGACTCAGAAAACACGCTTCCAATATGATCTCCACAGCCGAGCAGAGCCTCACTTTCTTTGCTCCACTCGTCTTTGTTGTTCTTCATTCAGGCCCCCCCCCCACTAGCTTCCACAGAGTGGTCGCTAGTCCGCCTGGGGGTACACACTAAAAACAAACAGCAGATAAACAACAGCTGAAGGTTACACAGTCAATCCCAGGGACCAAACTGGCAGGCAAATGTAGCCGTTGTAGTTAGAAGAAACCCACAGGAATTCACTTTCACCACTCGGGTTCAGTCACATAGAAAGAAGTGAGGAAACCATATATGTGTGTTAAATATGCACACTCATTTTCTCCACACCATAGCAGTAATTGCACTGTTGCTTATCAAGTACTTTAGGATTGATTGTACCACACACAGACATGGACCTCCTGCAGCTGATAACCTATTGCATTTAAAACATAATAGATATTGAGGCAAGCAAGGCGTTTTAAAAGCTACAAGGATGTAGCTGTCAGCCTACATTCTCATGAGCTTGATAAGCTGGTTACACAGTTAGCAACCCAATAATCATTTTTCACTTTGCAAAGTTTGGAAGCAACAACACTTGAAAAGAAAGGAACTTTAAATATTAAATGCTCTGTGGAATCTACATGTTATTACATAATATTAGTGTTTGTAACATGCATTGCTTACCTGGGTCAAGTCCTGGTCCGTTAATAGATGCAACTCTCGTGGTTTGAAGCAGTTCTGACATTTACTTTTGTTGAAGAAGTTCGCCTGGAATTTCCTACAAGGGTTTTCTTTTGCGGTAGACATTATATTTCACCTCTTTTCAAACCCTCTGGGGTAATTTCTCTGGGAGGACTACAGTGGCGTTGTGAATGAGTCCCGCTGTTTTCTTGTGCGTATCTTCTAACGCTATCCCAACTTTGAAAAAGCTCCAGCACTCCGATGCATTTTCAAGTAAAAAAATAAAAGACCAAACAGGAGATGAAGTGTTCGAGGACAACGTTCAAATCAAACGCTTCTTTTGTCTGTTTAGTTGTATCCGATTGCTGCTTCCCAATAAATAATTAGCTGCCATCAAGCCAGCCTTCCCATCACTCAGCCAGTGATGAATGCTTTTCAGTCGTCCATGGCCTGCAACCACAAAGCAGAGGCGAGAAAGGTGGCTAATATCCTGTTAGCTTGCCAGTGGATTTCCAAATCAATAACGCAGTAGACGCCACAAAAACAACATTTGCACACAGTTATCGCCTTCAAGCTCCGCGGCGATAGTGTCCATTAAGAAACAAAAGCTTCCCATGTGAATGACCCAACCCAGAAGACAGCTTGCAGTCAGACAGCAGGCTACTATCCCAGTCTCAGCAGTCAGTCCATGCGAAGTTCATCCAGTGCTCCTCTGCTAGGCTACGGTTAGCCCCAGTTAGCTAGCTCGTAGATATGCTAGCTAATGAAATTCTCTCCTGGTTGGCGTCTTTTAACTTGACTTTTATAAAAAGAAACGGTCCGAAAAATCCAAACGGTTCCCGTGCTTTTCCTGCCAGGTAGAGACGCCGCATGCAGGGAAAGCAACTCTTGGCCAGTCACAGAGGGCAAAAGGAGTGTTTAGGGTTTGGTTCCATAACTAGCCTGTTTAGCAGCAATAGGTTTATTTTCTTCTTTCCCAACGGAGCGAGGGGGAGTAGAGAGAGTACACACACACAAGCGCCTGGAATTCTATGGAATCTCGCGATAACTGCTCACTGTCGCCGCCCACAGAGAGAACACCGTTAGCTGAGCTTTACAGTTACAATTATTAAGCAATACAATAGCTAAAAATCTAACGTATTTTACGTAAGTAAAAGTACAGAGGTACAGAGGTGAAAGAAGTTAAATTAAACAAGCTAAATGTGCTTGAAGTATTTTACTCATTATGCATACTGCTTGCATTTCATACCAATTTTGTCTCATTGTTTATTATTACTGGTGCCATTACAATACTGTAGCTGATCAGGGAGGAGTTAATGCTAACTATTTTATATACAGTTGGTTAATTTAATCTATGTTAATGCCTCATTTTTAAAGTTTATTACTGGATTACTATTACTGATACATTAATTTGTACACAGGTTTCTATTGTTGTAGTTGCTTGAGGTGGAGCTAATTATGACTTTATATATTGCTCGGTAGCCAAATTAAAGTCTAAGTAATGCAGTCTTTAAGCTGTATCCTCGACTAGTAAGGAGTAGGGAAATTATCTGTCTCTCTTAGTCAAGGTATTTCTGCATTCAATCTTTATCAATAAAATGGTAATTAATTAGTTGGAAAACATTACTGACTTTAAAGCAGCAGTAGAATGCAAACGCTTGCCCCTTAACACAAAGTGGAACTGAGACTCTCACTCGTTGTCCATCCCTTCATGCTGGCAACAAGGGAAGGATGCCTCAGATACTATGCACCACATATGTGTGTATTAATGGCTGACTCAAGCAGAGGCTATTATAAGCAGCAGGTTCCAGTGGACAGCAGCCGGACAGGCAGTCAGACAGAGGAACTGAGCTGGGTGAATGGACGAGGGACATAGAGGGAGGAGAAGGGCCTCTGTTACCTAACTAAACCCGGAAAAAACAACAGCCAGTCCTGCTGAAGGATTAGCTCCCTGTTCGTGCTGTAAGTGAACCAAGAATAACACAGATTACAGGTGTGTGTGTGTGTGTGTGTGTGTGTGTGTGGTTGCTTTAAATGTGCACTCACAAGCTGACTAACCCACTGGGATCCGATCACGTGTCAGCCCAAATATGGGGCTGAGCTGGGAAGTGGGTCTCTGGAGTCAACATAAATACTAGTTTTAATGTGGATTAAGGGTTATCTTAATGTGTTTCCCAAGTGAAGCAGGACAAGTAAGGTCATCCAATGCTTATAAATGTGAGCCTCCCCGGTTGCCCCCCCTTGGGGTATCCTATGACAATATCCTGGAGGTGACATGGTGTAAGGCCAGAATATATTTAGCTGTTCTCCTCAAACTCACTTTAAATGGTAAGTTTTATATCAAGGCCAGCAAATGCAAATTCTTCTTGTCACAGTTAAAGCATTTGCTTACAGGTACACATACAGTAAAATGCTGATATTTTGGTCTGGAAGTATTTTTAGATGTACAAATGATTCTGGGCGAGGAATTAGTTTATACTTATCTGGCTTTAGCATGTTATCGGTTGTCCACTTTAAAGTAATAGCTCGACATTTTGGGAAATAATGTCAAACTATTACTGAATAATAATAAATAATTATTCATTTTCTTGCCAAGAGTTAGATAGGAACATCTGTACAGTTAATATGAAGCTGGAGTCAGCAGCTGGTTAGCTTAGCACAAAGACTGACAGCAAGGGGAAACAGCTAGTCTAAGTTGTCAAGGAAGTGGAGTTACCGGTCCCAGCCAAGAAATAGTCTGGCACATAACCTCCCCGTGAAACAGCGAATTGTCATTTCCTGAAGTACACTGATAAGGTGAATCCTGATTAAAACCCATCATCCATTGTTGGTTTCCATGATTGAATCAATACCAAACACAAAAGAGGAGTAAAGACAATAATTTAGAGAATAGATCTTTTAGCTTTCCGATAACTGAGATGTTCTCTGCACTTGCTTTCAATTTCATGTGCTATTTGTTATTGACACTGTATTAGTTTACACCACAAATGAGCCACACCTTGGGAGACCTAAAACCTGATCCGAGCTGTCCTGTCAGCGCAGACTGCTGGCTCTTCTAATGCAGGTCAGTAGGTCTGTAGCTGCTCCCTGCACTGATCCTGTGCTCTCTCCTCGACAGAACATGGCCCTGCCCTCTGTGATGGTGTTGCCCCTGCTGATTGTCGTGGCGGCGGGGGTGTACTACATCTACAGTGAGGTCATGCAGTTCATGTCCAAGTCCTTAGTGCGAAACAAAGTGGTGGTGATCACTGATGCTGTGTCCGGGGTAGGAACTGGTAAATGGTCCCACTTGTGTTTTTAATATTTAACCTTACTTTCATTCCCATGGATGTTTTGTTTTCACCCTTTTTTGTTAGTTTCTCTGTCTGTCTGTCAGCACGATGTCTCAAAAGCAGATTCCATGAAATTTCAGTAGACTTGTAAGCCTTGGCGGCAAAAGGACAATCGATTTGGGTGGTGATTCAGATCTTGGATTTGTGCCATTTGATGATTACTGTGTTGTAGACAAACTAAATTCAAAGTGTGTTGTTTTGAACTGCATGTTTATTGTAATAGTTTTACATTTCAGGAAACAGACGTATCCGCTTTCTTGCCGAGAGTTAGAAGAGAAGATCGATACCCCTCTAGCAAGGATGCTTAGCTTAGCTTAGCTTAGCTTAGTGTAAAGACAGAAAGCAGGAGGAAACAGCTAGCCTGCCTCTGTCCAAAGGAAAATATATGCCTACCAGCACCTCTAAAGCGTACTAATTAATATATTATATATCGTTGTGTGGAGTTACGTGCCAGACTACTTCTTGACCGGGAGCAGTGACTTCCTGAAGTCTGTCTTTATTTGGACAGAGCCAGGCTAGCTGTTTCCCCCTGTTTTAAGTCTTTATGTTAAGCTAAGCTA
Organism: Maccullochella peelii; assembly: GCA_002120245.1. Lineage (NCBI taxonomy): Eukaryota > Metazoa > Chordata > Actinopteri > Centrarchiformes > Percichthyidae > Maccullochella > Maccullochella peelii. The sequence continues at coordinate 51,226 of LKNJ01000536.1, forward strand.
ACTGGCTGCTGGCTGTAGCTTCATATTTAGCATACAGACATGAGAGTGGTATCAATCTTCTCAGCTAACTCTCAGCAAGAAAGCGAATAAGTGTATATCACAAAATGTCCAACTATTCCTTTAAATGAAGTGACAAAGTTAACCAACATGTGTTTTCTTTCTGTTCAGAGTGCGCCCATCTCTTCCATAAGGGCGGTGCCAGACTGATCCTGTGTGGGACTAGCTGGGATAAGCTGGAGTCTCTGTATGACTCTCTGACTAATGACGCTGACCCCAGAGAGGTGAGGAAATTAAATAAATAAAAACGGTGCATGCCGGCATTAGATTCAGTTTGAAACATCATAAACATGTCAGACTCTTGAATAAACCCTTCCAAACCAAAACCATTACTCTTTTTTGTGGTGCTGAGTCATCTTTTTTGGCAAACTACCCTAGCTGAGAAACAAATATTTCACTATGGCTGCTCCAGTAAACATTACTATCTCATGTCTATTAATATACACGGGACACTTTCTTTCGTACAGTACAGTGACAATTCTAATCAGAGAGCAAAGCCATTATCATTCCACAAAAATCCCTCAAATAGCCACTAGGATGACATGGTGGGTTTAAAGTTTTAAGCAAGAGAATAGCAGGTTCTGTCCTTGTTTTCATTATAATCCTCTGTTCTGTCGCCACCCCCCCCCAGATCACCGCTTCCTCCTTTTGTCAACACAATAGCAGGATATCCTCTCTGACAGCACACTGTCCTCTGTGTATCTTCTATACACAGGCCAGAGCAGCTGTGTCTACATGGAAAAAGTACATAAATAGATAACAATATTCAATCATCTAATGAGCAACTCATGGCCATTGATGTTTTAGCTCAATCAAATCATTTTCTGGTTACTGTTGAGATTGTTCCCTCCTGGATTATCACTGACTGGAGGTCATAGCTCATTAACCTTTGTTCAGCATCTATAGTGAATGTGCTTGATGTTTTTACTCCATGATAAAATAAAGTATTTTCATTTTAATAATGAGAAAGATATGTCATTATAACATGAAAAACATGTCAGTTTGTCATGGTGGCAGCAACACACCAGTCAGATTGATGCTCGATGAACAGAACATATTGTCCACACATACAGTAAAGTAGTGAAGCAATACAGTCCTGTGTCTCCCTAGACGTTTGCCCCAAAGCTGGTGATCCTGGACTTCAGCGATATGGGCAGCATGGAGGATGTGGTGACTGAGGTGGTGGAGTGTTACGGCTGTGTGGATGTGTTGATCTGTAACAGCAGCGTGAAGCTGAAGGCCCCGGTGCAGAGTGTGTCCCTGGAACTGGACAGAAACGTCATGGACATTAACTACTTCGGCCCCAGCACTTTGTCCAAAGGTGGGCTGGACATTCCTGAGAAAATCATGACCAAAAAGACTACCAGTACTATTTGTATGATGTTGGTTCTTAGTGATCTTTCTTTTTTTTATTATCTAAATGCTAATATGTCCAAATAATGTGGCAGGTGTTCTTCCAGCAATGATGTCAAGAAGATCGGGGCACATTGTGCTGGTCAACAGCATCCAGGGAAGACTGGCTGTCCCATTCAGAAGTTCATGTGAGTTGCCAACAGAAGTCTCTATGAGCTTTTCTCAACCACATTTAAAAAAAACTTGAGTAGTGAGTAACTTCATGTGCAATCCGTTTTATTTTAGTTTTGTTTTATGTGGACATGACGAACATTGACATTCTTTGTGATGAAACGTCACATCATCATCTCCTGATTAGATAAGTGGTTAAATATAAATCATCAATGTTCATTTTCTGTTTTAGAGAAGCTGTGTGGTCATGGTTTTGGAGTTGGGTGTAGTTTGTGTGTATATCATCTGTAACTATCTCTTCAGACAGAACGCGATTTTTAGAGGTGGTGCAATTACACACAAATCCAATGTGAATATGCGATTAGATGCTAATTAAACTGGGATGACGCGAATTGACTCAAAGACACGTCAACACGAGTTGAAAATGTTTCAACTTGAGTGAAAAGCATGTGCAGAAACAGGTCCTGCTGTCAAATTCAGGTGAACGACACGAGGTGAAAATTTGCTTTGCTTTCTATCTAAACACACCTTAACAAAGCTTGTGTCTTATTTGATCAAATCAAATAAGAATGGGCCATGTAACTATTATGCCAAAAAAGTAAATGTAAAGAGTATCAGCATGTTGGAACAATATAGTAAGTTAGTAAGTAAAGTTTATTTAGTATAGCACCTTTCACAGAGCCAAGTCACAAAGTGGGTAAAATAATAGTACACCTACTGTAATAATTCAAGTCCTAAATTTCTACCGAAGAAATAGCCCCCATGAAATTTGTTCACTGCATGTTCTATGGATTGTCCAGAGTAACAGAGACAGTCCCTGATATTTTTCACTGAATATCTTAAAACCTGGACAAATAAAACCAAAACCACTGACATGGCTAGATACTACTAGGTTAGTGACAAAATATGTATTTTCATGATGTGGGTGAAGTGACCCTTTTAAACGTGTTCTTTGTGACAATTACTCATTTGTTCATTGTTCCCTTTAGCACTTGTACATATAAATGAAATGCTACCAACCTACTGAGGTTTCAAACATGTAATTTTGACTCACAGTAACAGACAGGAAGGCTTCCTGTGACACGACAGGAAGCAATTAGACAGAAGTATGTCCCCTGCAATGTATGGAATGAGACTTCTTCACAGCTGCGTCACACCTCTTTTGTGTTTGTGCACAACAATTTATGTGTGTGTGTGTGTGTGGGCACTTGTCAGATGCTGCATCTAAGCATGCGGCGCAGGCCTTCTTTGATTGCCTGCGGGCTGAAGTGGAGGAGTATGGGATAGTTGTCAGCACCATCAGCCACACCTTCATCAACGCCTCCGACCCGCCGCCTGTCGAGGAGCCCGCCCCTAAGCCAAACGCCCTGGCTGCATGTGAGTGAAAGAACCGGTATGGAAGTGGCTGAAAGCGTAATGATATATGGATAACCATTACAAAGGTATTTCAGCTCATGGGAAATAGGTAGGAGGGTGAACATTTCTTAGTTCATGATGTGTTGTTTGCTTTTTGGAGTTTAGAGAAAATAGTTTATTTCAATAACATCATTTTCAAATGTTTGGAATTTGTAGCACAAAGACAAATCTAAATGTGTCTGTTCTTCCTCAGTTATCGCCAGGCAGATGACCCATGGCGTGCACCCATCAGTCCTGGCCAATGAGATCATGCAAACGGTGAACAGGAAGAGGAAGGAGGTTGTGCTGGCCCACCCCATCCCCAGGGTAGCCCTCTACCTCCGCTCCCTCCTGCCCTCCTGCCTCTTTGCTGTGCTGGCCGCTGGAGTGAAGGACTCTGCCCTGGCTGAGCAGATGCAGTAGGAGAAAGGCTGAAACGCAGGATGGAATCAAACAGAGATGCGGAAAAAAGCGCTGACTGTTTGGAAATGGTAGATATGTAATAGTATGTGCTTGACACAAGGCTGGATCACCAACTGGGCAAGACCCCCAGGGGGCCCGAAGGCTTCAGGGTCTTCATTAGTTTGAGGCATTAGTTTGATAAACAATCAAGCCTGAATGGAATCAATATTGTACTTATTACTATACTACATGTATCTGACAGCTATAGTATTTTACAGACATTGTTACAAGTGAAACTGCCCAACAATATGCAAAAAGGTTAAATTAGCTCCACCTCAACCAGCTGCAACATTACAATAGAGCTTACATGTTAATACAGCTGTAATAATAAATAATGTACATGTTGCTAATAAAACTTAATGTATAAAATGGTTTGAATGCAGGGTTTTTATATTTTTTTCATTGTGGTTATTACTTTCACTTAAGTACAGAACCTCAATACTTCTTCAGAACAAAATAAAGGTTGATTATATGTTATCCATGTCTGTTATCTTCCATATCATGAGAAGGCAAAGGTTTGACTGAATGTATCGATCCAGCATTTTATGTTTAATGCACGCTAGAGTGAAGCCATATAATGTCAGTTGTCAGTGTCTTTCTCTGTATGTCCTCTAGGTGGCAGTAACATATAGTTATTAATAATACTGTATGACTTGGGATACTGAAGAGATCAGCCTTGCAGACCTCCTTTCACAATCAATTGTTTATATGGAGAAAAGTGTCCCAGTGTTTGCTCTTCTGAAATATTAATTTACTCTCCTAATTTGTCAACTCTGAAATACCTGATGACCCATTTTGTCTGAACTGTGAATACTATTCATTGGTTCTTGGTGGCACTTTTCCCCTAATGTTGCAAATAACTGCATGTGCGTCGCAATGACAAATGAAAAACAACAAAAAATAATAATAATATGGGGCAACGCGATAGCTGAGTGGTTAGGGCACATACCACAAGGGTGCAAAAGCCCTGAGCAGCGAATATTTCTTTACAACAAAGACCTTCTTCAGGCAGCTATGACGTTTACACAGATGCAATACGTCCAATTGCATGTCACTCAGATTTATTGCACTCATCACTTCAGGGCTGGAGGACTGGAGCGGCTGCCTGCCTGCTATTATCCCTCAAGGATTACATTGGTGGTATCAGTGCTGGTCTTTGTGCTCTGAACATGATGCATATTCTATTTGGTGATTACTTGATGTATAAAATAACACAAATAACATTTGGTAGATTCATGTTACCTTAAATCAGAAACTAAATGTCACAGGACTCCGACTCTGTGACAAAAGCCCCCCTTTTTTTCTGACAACTGTGATGTAAATGAGGAGTAAATTCAGAGGGTGCTGGTCCAAGCAGCGTGCGTGCACTATTGGCGTCAAGTCCAGCTGGTATGCGTGAGTCTGTCCTCCAGGTCACTCTCCTCTGGGGAGTTCAACATCTTTTGTCTCCAGAGCCCGGCGGACAGGAATGTGTCTCTAATGTTCGCATGAATAAATGCAGCTCTATGACACTTCCACATGTCAGACAGGAAGGAGTTCTTAAGAGCACTCAGCTGGACTCTCCAAATTGGCATTTTGATCCAGCACATTTACATGTGTCACCCAGCACTGCCAGATCATGTATGTTTCATTGCGTACCATGGAGGTCAGCCGCACATATGAATAATTGTTTAACAAGAGTTTCCGGAGAGATCGCGACCATTTTATCAGCCATGAAATTGTCAGATTCATTTCTGCTTAAAGGTAAATCAAACAGAAATGCACCGAGGTGTGTAGTAATATCTGGGAATGGTCTGGGCCTAATAGTTTCTCTCAATCATCTGCCTGGACTCTCTGGTGAGCGCTATGTTGATAAGGCCCAAACACGGTGAAGATGATTGTCCTGAAGTGATATTCAGAGTGATGCATCCTGATTGTGAGGCATGACTTATATATGAGAATCACCTTACAGGGACGTCTGCTGCTGCAGAAATGGTCTTTCCATGAGCGAGGTGATCACCCTTATCAATTTTTAAAGCTCAGGTTATTGACACTAACCTGACTTATGGAGGTTATGCAGAGGCCATGGTAATGATTCCCTAAGCTTTCACATGCAACACCAGAGGTGCCGGCTTGTCCTTTAAAATATCGGTTGATAGCGGACGTTATTGCTCCAATGAATATTAAGGTAATGTCTGCACAGTGGGGTTCTTTTTGTCCGTCTGTTGTTGCTCTGGATACTTCTATTCTGCCCTGTGGCATTAATGTAGAGAGAGACATATAGACATACAGTAAGTGTGTCCGAAAACATTTATTCTTTTATTAAATACTGGATGCTGGAAAGTCAGACTGTCCACTTCCAACATGATGGAGGTTCATTCCGTACCTATATACCAAAAATAACTTAAAAAAACAACATAAAATTCTATTTTTATGTAATTCTTCAATTACCTTTTTTTTGCAAATAAATTGTTCTTGCAAACATAAGTGAGGCATGAGTGAAATAAATGGCGGAATTAGCTCCCACAGCATCAGGGCTCACCCAAACAAGCATGAAAAAGAATAAAAAAGGAATTACTTTTGCATATCTATGTATATTTCTCAATGTATGCTCCATTTCAATATAATTCAGGTTTGTATGAAGTCATTTCACCCCTTTGTGCTAATCACAAATGTGAATTCTTTTCCATTTTTTTATTAAAGGAACATTATGTGATGCTCTGCTGCCCTCAAGTGGCCAAAGAATCAAGTTATTCTCCTTTCATAACGAAGAGTAAAAAACTAACAGTTAAAATTAAGCATTTTCCAAACTTTCAATACTTTGTACGTAGCCTGTTGTCGCTATATGAAGAAAATAGATAAGAAAATACAGTTTTTCATAACTGTTCAGATCTACTATTGGTCAGTTTATGACACAATATCTTTTGATTCAAATACTGAATTTACATTCAAACATTTATAAAATGAAAGAGGCATACTCGCCCACTATGTTGTTCTCAAATATTGCGTCCTGAAAACGCCTTTTAAAGTTGCCTGAACTGCACACTGAAGCGCAGACGGCCCCAACCTGTCAGCCTGATCGCACGATACAGGATTAAACTATTCTTTCAAGGTATAATCTTAGCATCACACGTCATCTTGAGAAGGGGATTTTTTTTTTGTCATAGAAGTCTTCCTAATCCCTCAGTCTTGTTTGGTTTAAAGATTACACATATTTAATCTTAAAGGGAAAGTTTGCCTTAATCTCTCATAAATCCCAGCGTGCACTGCTTCTCATATCCCTTCACTTCAGAGGACTTTCTCACAGTCTCTCCACAAGAATACGACTGCGCTGCCAGTTTCAGATTAGAGACTTTTAATGTCGGTTACCATAATCCTTTTATTTTTATAATTTTCTTTCTTTTGGACAGAAAAAGCATTATAATGTTTCTCATGACCCTCAAATCAAGAGGGACCACAGATATAATTATGTTACCAGCGGATGTCGGAGAGAGAGATTTAAATCAAGAGTAAGCAAACGTCAGGGAACAAGCATCACGAAATCCTTTATGTGCAAATGCAACTAAATTGAAGCACAAACCCCTGTACAGAAAATAGATCTGGATTCATTTGACAAGTGCAGAGCTTTTAGTTTCTTTTTGGACTTTGATTTTGACCATTAGGACCTTTGTTAGAATGTCAGCATGTCAGGGTGTCAGAGCCCTTATTGATCTGACTGGGTCTAACTGGAGGTGTTAATAAAGTTGGAGTATCTCTATTGATTGTCTGCCTATTATAAGTCAGTGTACTGGGTGGTAACTCATTGTTCAATGTCAGGCACTCGGCTGATGTGTTGGCTTTATTGCTGCCCTTGTAAATAAGTCTTATTTTCCATTACACACACAAAGAACTTTATGTGTTATTTTACTGCCCACTGACAAATAAGCCTTTTATCTGGGACTAAGAAACATTGAGAACCCTGTGTTTTTTCATGTGGATTAGTCTAAAGGTAGTAAACAACATCTAGTTTATCATCTAGTATTTTCTAGTTTTTTACTCCAGAACATTTCTTCATGTAAAGATGTATTGATTACTATTTTATTTATTGTTTGCCTGAAGTTAGACCTGTTTTATATTCGGGGGCGAATATTAAAGGATAAGGCCCTAAACTCAAAGAACTGAGTGTGTATCCAAAGCCTGATTTTTTCTTATTCTTCTGTGGAGGAATTGTTGTTCTAAAACACATCAGGGAGCATCGGGTGACATATTTTCAGTCGAACCAAAATACACCGTTCTGCTGCTGGAAATACTCATTAGAGCGCCACATCTGCAGCTGAAAGCAATCCCTAACATGCGCACTGGTTCCTCTTGTTTGAAACTACAGTGTCCATCAGGAAAATATTCAGTATTTTTATATTTTATTAAACAGGGAAGTCAGAAAGTATTGAGAGAGGGACTAATGGCTGTGTGCTTTTATGGGATGTGCTGACAATAAGAAAAGATATAGCGATATCCTGACTTTTAGCCCTTGTATGGTTCAATCTCCAAAAACATATTTCACATAATGCAAACAATAGTATATTTTTATTAGACCCCAATTGTCTGGTCAGGTCTTTCAAACTCCAACGCAGGCTTGCTGTTATTTCGAAGGCCAAGTCTCCAGAACCACAGAGGACATTATACAACTGTTTTCACAGGCTGAGTATGCAGACTATCACAAATATTTGTTTTTCTTTTGACGAATCTGTAATCTTTTTTCTGTGATCACCAAAGAATCAAAGTAAAATAGAACAAAAGAGAGCGACGTTTGATTTATCTGCTGTATCTTACCTTCTACATTGCTGGATTTATTGCTGAAATTATTGCGTACTACCAGAAATAACGGACAATTACCAAAGCAGCAACTTCAAAAGCAGGGATGCCCCGAGAAAGAAATTTAACTTGACACACATAGGTTTCAACAAAATTGCAGAATAATACAGACGGTGACAGTCGGCAACATGATATAAGTGTTTATGCACCCCGGCTAAACTGCTAAGCATACTGAGTTCTGATGAGCCATCCCTCTTTGTGCATATTAAATGAGAGCAATGGGAATCCAAATGCAACAATATTGACACTGTGCAATTAGAGTGGGGTCATTAGGTCTGCTGCTATTTTAGAGGAAGAAAAGCAAAGCAAAGAGTTGCATCACTGGAATCCTGCCTGGCTGGGAGATGGAGAGCGCACACACAAGATAATAAACTTGAACACACACACACAACTCAAACCCTACCCACCCCCACCCTCACACACCCTCTCCCTGTTCCACAACTAAATTAGAGGGGGGTGATAATGGGAGGAGGGGGTGGCTAATGAAACAGAAGGGGCACAGAGCGAGCAGGGATTTCTAAAGCCTGCCGTCGCTGCATGCCTTGACCCCACCTCAGCGCCTAACCTTCTTGGCCTCCTTAGGCCACCATATTCTGACCCAGCGAGGCTCGAGGAGAGGCAGAAGCTTTTCAAAGGTCTTGATTGGATTTTTCTGTGAAAGGAAGAAAAAAAAAAACATCAACGTGGGGAACCGTGCCTCTCGGCGCCTTGCCTCACAATGACGAAAGAAGCTCGCGTGTGCGCTTCAACTTCTAGAGGATCATATGTGAGAGACCCCCGGATGGCCCTAGAAAACACACTTGTGCACACACATGCTCACTAGAATTTAAACATGTAGTGCTCAGTCACACATTATAGATCTGATTTAATCCCCTCGAGTCACTGTTTTTATCTGTGAACATCCATGACAACATTGAAAAAATGCACATACAATAATTGGTAGAGCCTGTCAATACCAATAGGCCTCCTTGTGTCTTGTGGAGTGAAGCACATAAAACCAGCGTCACCAGGGGAAACATTAAAGCAAAATTGCACCCACAAAACAAGTCATCAAGACAGTTCTGTTCACCTTCTACAGATTGCCCATAATACAGAATTTACACACTGCAGGCTGCTTAACCTGCAGATCTTAGGCAGATTTGTAGCCTTAGCAAAGCTTTACAGTCACATCACTTTACAGTCTTTTGCTCTGGTTCTAGCTGGAGCTGACAGTTTACGTAAACGGGCCTGAAGGAGGTTCAGTTCAGGGGGTGCAGAGTGGGACAGGGATGGAAGAGGGGGACTATGGGAGGAAAAGGGAAGGCATGCATGGATGTAGACAAGGACAGAGGCAGGAATTCTAATTGACTGTTAAGAAGACTTTTGTTCTCTTGCATAGGGCTGACAGCATGTTTCTTTATGCACCCGCTAAAAGGTCCAGTGTGTGTCTGTGTGTGTGTGTGTCTTTTACACGGCCACTAACAGGTCTCGGATCACTGATTATGAAAAGAGCGGCTGGTAACCGTTGTGTTTCTGCCGGTGGAACCCTGCCCTTTGATTGGCTGGCTAGAGTTGTGCTGCTGCTGCTGCTGCAGGCAGGAAGGGTTATTTTGGATTCGTGAATGGCGCCCATGTGGGCTGTTGGGTAATCTTTGTGATGAGTTACTGGGATTTGGTCAACTGTATAATGGACCAAAGAACGTGGCTTCTGTTGTGTGCTTCCATTCTCCAAGCTGTTATTCAGCAGGTTTCTTTGTGGCATGAGAAGATGTTTAAAAAAGTTTAAAGGGACATTTCAAGATGTTTTCCACACTTTCAAGCAAATTGTATAAACTATGGGGGGAAAAGGATTGATCAGTTGGTGATATATTTGAATAAAAACTGACCAAACCCACAGTTGAGAGAAACTGGATTTTACGTTTTCAGGCTGGCTGGAAGACTGTGTAACAGATAGAAAGGTTGTAAGGCCTTCATTTTGTGCCTATTTAGGCTGATTATATTATATATTATTGAGAATCCACCAACTTAGCATTACACTCTTATAACCTTGTTGGACAGCTTTAAAAAAAAAAGAAGTCTAAATCGATGCAGCAGAAACAGAGCTATCAGGGTTTTCTTTTAAAATTCCCTTCGTTCTTCTTCCTTGTCAAAACCTGGTGCCTACATTACCCACAATGCAACTCGACCACCCACAGTTGGTCGGAGATTCAGGTATGGCAAATGTAGTGGAGTTCCCCTTTAATATCTAAAACATGCAGATACTGCACCTTTGAATAATCTTCAGCCATTCATTTACAGTGTAATATATTTAAATGTGTGATTGAAAGGCAGTTTAACCCACAAAATTGCATGAATTCCACTAGAGTCAAAAGCTGAAGATGAAAAGATGTCAGTTACTACTCTGCTAAGTAGGCTACGTTAGCTTTAGCAAGCTAGGACTTAGCAATTGCCTCATTTAGTAAAGTCGAATAAGTAACTAAATTGCCAAGATGTTAGTTACAGATAACAGCTAGGGGAAAATCCATAAGTAAATTTAGTTTAGCTTTAGCTAAGGCCAGCTGTGTCCTTACAAGCTAGCTTTCACTTGGTTTTTAGCTCTGTTATAGTTTCTGCAAATATTTCACGCTGTTTTCACAGAAATTAAACATTTCTATGGCGTAATATTTTTTTTGTCCATGGTAAAACAGACGTCAAAATCAAACATGGTCAAATTCAGGTCTTAACTAAACTTTGACCACTGCGTTTTGGCTTTGTAAGACAGCGTACTCGATTTTACTGCATCAGCCTATTACCATTTGATGAATTTGGGATTATTATCAGTCCTGACGGCGGCCCGGCTATAGTGGTCACCACAGGGACCTTGGTAGAAGCTGTGTTGGACTCGGGGGAATCGGGGATCGATGGAGGGACTGCTGGCAGGGATCTCCTACGCTCAGCTGAAATAATGGCAAACCGCTCTGGTCTCTGTGGGAGTATTAGAGTATGTAGATAATGGCGAGGCTGGCTTTGAGCAGCTTAGATGTGCCTTAAACAGCAGAATGAAAAGCACGGAGACCATTTTTTTTGTAGAAAATTACAAACTTTATAACATAGATTTTTCTACAAAGATTTTTGTATATTAAATTTTTTTTAAATTGATGTCTATAACAATCTTTAACAAGTTTTTATGTATAAGACTATGCTTTGATTAGAATACCATGCTGTTATTTACTCAACAGGGATGAGGGCAAATATTGGCAGATTGGGATTTTAGCTCTACAAACGTTTCTCAGGGGCAAAGCTGGAGACGGGAATTATCTTGGTTGAGTTGTGTGTTCATATTTAGTGTTTGTTTTCCATAGTTTTCCCACAAAATACAAAGGAAGTGACTGAAAGGTGCTCAGAATATAGTCGGTCTTCAGCAGTGATGCTCTCTTTGTCGGAGGCAGGGCGGAGGGGAAGGGATGTGAGCTAACCTAGCACAGACCAGAGGATATCAAAATTCTCTCTGGGTTTTGTTGATGCCACCCAGGAACTTTAGGGGCTCTGGACCCCCTCATAAGAACCCTAATCAGAAAGAGCAATGTTTAGAAGGGTTATTTTAAACCTGAAAAAACAAGATAAAAGTGCTGCACACTTAACAAAATGTCTGCTGTGAATAAAGTTTGTTGTGAACTCTGGCTTACTGGAAGCAAGACATTGTTAATGTTGTTGTTAATGACTACACCTGTTCTTTTCCTGCTATGACAAGCCAAAATGTTGTTGTAAAAAAGGTGTATTGTCTCAATGAAGCTTTAAGTCCAACTTTAAGTCAACAGTCTTAAGTTTGCGGCTGTGGTGTAAACTATTTGAAATGGCAATGAATTTGGTGAAGAACGCATTACTTTACTTTGGGAATCACAACCCCATTATTTAGGACTTGAGACTTGATTTGGAACTTGACTGCCAAGACTTGAGACCAACTTGTGGCTAGCAAGACAAAGTTGAGTTTCATGGTATTAGGTGCAGATCCTCTCTTCCATCCTATCTTTTCCAATTCTTGTCTCTATTTCTGCAGTGCAGCTTCACACACTGAAGTCAGCAGTGGTAAACATGCTAACAGTAACAATAAGTCAATAACCTTCTGCCATTGACTGTAAATGGTTCTTCACAAAGACAAGACAAAGTGCAAATAGTCTCAGGACCAATTAGGCTGCATGTGTTTGTGTGTCTGCTTATTCTGTAGATACAAGCGAGCCGTGTCTCTATGTGCGTGTCCATTAGGTGAGAGCAGCATATGTCACAGCTCAGTCAGATGGGCTTCTGTCTCAGTGGGAATACACTCTCTGCAGCTGGCATTCACAAGGGAACACACACACACACACACACACACACACGGACACCACAACGAAAAGATGTGTAAAGCAAGATGGGATTATTTTCACTGTATAATTAGGAATCGTGGGATGTCGGGTGGCATTGGGGCCATTTAACAACAACAAAATGAGTTCAAGGGACATTTATGTGTTGTCTTAGTCAGATAGAGTAGTACCAACTCAAAAACAAAGCAGAATAAGCACCTTAACGATCAGTGCTCATAAAGAAATGTTGTCTTTTTGTTGGCTTGATTTGCTGTTCAATAAGAGAAGTGAAAGAGAGGCTCAAAACTCTTAGAAACTCTTAAGTGGCGCATTTGTCATATTGATTTTGCTCAACATGCTTTGCAGACAGGATGTAAAACAAACATTTAACATTTAAAACAGAATCCTTTCATTCCAATGAAATCACGGCATTAATGGATTTGCTCGCAGGTGCAAAGTAAATTTACACTCATTTTTAGTGTCGAGTTCAACTTTGGGGAACTTTGACCCACAACTTTGCGCCACTGACCAATAGAAAGCCGTCTTGACAGTACTGACTTTTAAGGGAACAGAGAGTCCGTATCTTATTAGCTGTGTTGCACCTTCCACTTTTATTTAACCCTCCTCTGTCGAATGTACAAATAAGGAATGGTTTGCAAAGAGGAGTCAATGGTACAATTACGTCTTAATAATTATAAAATATTAAAATATTATTATGTTTGCTAGCAAGCTAGCAAGCTTGTTAACTGACAGCAAACCCATTAGCTTGAAGAGCTTTTTTCCCCGTATTCAATAAAACTCTTTCTTGAATTAAATAATGTATGCCATGTTGTGCTTTAAACATTAGCTACAAACCACTGAATGAGAGACACGTCCATAAGGTCCAAATGTGTCCCTGTGTGTGTGTACTTTTGTGTCACCATATGTGTGTGTCCTATTTAGAGCCAATGAGATGAAGGCCCCAGGGACCGGCTAAATGAACATGGTCATCAGTCTCTGGCTACTTGCTGCTGTCAAGACCAGAGTCAGGGGGAAAAGGGAGTCAGAGGGATTTGATTCGGGGGATGTGGATAATATTTGGGTTAAAATGTGGATGTGGGGATGGCATTGAATGGGTACCATTACAGCTTCAGAACAATAAGCTCAGGAAGCCGATTATTTTAGAGCTAGTTGAGAGAAAACTATCTGGATTTGAGACAAATTTTGGGGAACAATGAAAAATCCTGCTTTGCTCTGAAAAGAAATTAATCATCCAGTATCCTGACATGAGCGGATTTCACAGAGGTGAGGAGAATCACTCCAAATATTTCGCTCATCAACACTTGCAAGAGGGCTCCTGGTGCCCAGATTTGATGAACGGCGGGTAAATACATTAGGGGTGTAATCCTGCTTGAGATTAGGGGTCAAAGGGGGCGCTAATCTAGTGATAGGAGATGCAGGAGGGAAAACCTAATCCCTAGTTCAGCCATGCATGATACATTTTGATTAAACATACCCCAGTTTCGTGATCTGACACATGAATATGGGCTAATATACAGCATGGTTTGCGTTCTATACTCTTGTTAGAAAAACACTGTCAGATGGAAAGCTAATGGGTCACTGGAAGAAAATAAGTGAATGATAATGAGTGTAAACAAAAGTCCTATTGTTAAAATCCAAACAGACAAAAATGTTAAATCTTTATATCCATAACAAAGTCCTTTCTTTTTATTGTAATCAAATGAAAGCCTGGAGACAGATAGAGCGCATAATTATTCCAACAAATCCTTATGAGCGCTTCTTAGGATTAATTTTTCTTTATTGTAAGCCAGGGAATGAGAAAACTAAACAATGATACATCCATTAGCTGTGGAGAACGTTTATGAACCTTAAAATGAGCTTGTAAATTTCACAAACACACCCTTGTAGGCATACTTTCATGATGAGAAGTCCTTCTTTCCATGACAGCAGGTTTTTATAAAAGGTGAAACAGGAAAGTGGATGGGATTACACCCATATTGCTATACTCTCTCTCTGTCTTTAATCCCTTTGCAGAGAGTATCCCTGTACAAACCCTGGATAACAGATTTATCTGGGATAACGTACATAGTCTCCCTCCTCTCAGAGGCCATGGGGAGCAATAATCCGTCTCTCTTTACAATGGGGACACTAAACAATGCTAGCAGATGTGTCTGGAAGCCTGCGGAAATGAGGACAGGCTTTCCAGCAGGTAGTCTTAATCTCTTTTTCTTTCCTGATCTGTCTCTCTCTCTCTCCTACGCACACACACATGCACACACTTTGTCTCTCTCTGCACTCCCTGCCTCTGAGTGCCAGCACATCAACCTGTTGTCTCTAGCTGTTAGAGTCCGGTGGTGCGACTCGGTGAGGCTGGGTGCGATCAGCTGTGTGTGTGTTGGTGAGCATTTGTGCATGTGTGTGCAGTTGCTCTGGCCTGAGTGTGATGATACATTTTAATGGCAGAAAACTGCGCGGAAAAATACATCACGCCGCTGCTTCTCCTTGTAAAAGCCAAATCAATAAGGAATGATGTGAGGTGTTCATGCTTCAGCTGACTGCAGACGGGTCAATACCAAAAATGCACAGAGACGAGGAGAGAGGCTCTTTGCAATTACAATTCATTATTATTCCATTAGGATCCATAGAGAAACACTTCTGTCGATACAGAGCGTCATGCAGCACCTGCAGGCCTGTTCCAGCTTCTGAACAAACTGTAAATGTTGTCCATCCTTCCATGCGAAAAGCCTCCATCCCTTTAACTGTGTTAATCTTGTAACTTAAAGGGGTTAGAGGGTGGGGCTCAGCTGATTAGCCCGACCCTGCTGCACTGTGTAGACGTAGCCTGCTGTCATACCTGTTTCTCCTGGTTGCATCCCACTGCCTTCCTGTTACTTCTCCATGTCTGTGTCCTTTGCATGTCTTTGTAGTCTCAAAGTGATTCATTGTACCAATGGGGATAGCGGTGCACACTTTCAGACAGTGTCTCCTTGAAGGCATTCATGGTGTTGCACTCAATTGTACCAGTGAAGCTGGTTTTACCCTTGATGGAGAGGTTTAAATCCCTAGCCCTAACTTTCACACCTCTGCACACCTGGGCAACTGCTGTGTAAAGTGGGCGCGGTTGTTGCATTGTCTGTTTTGGAAAGTTACACAAACTGTTGGACGCAGCACGCCCTGATTCTGAAAGAGGATTTCAGACACTGTTAGATTACCTAACAAGTCCTTAATTTAAAGGATACAGATTTTTGAATGGAAAGACAGAAATAAAATAAAAAGGTCTTGGGTGAAGATGTGAAGACTTCATAGACACCAATCTGCAGAGCACTTTGAGCTTTATTCAAAGTCAGGCTACAAATCAGGGAGCCTGAATCTCTGAGTCTCTATGAATCATGACTTCCACCCCCTACTGGAGTTATGTGGCAATTCACGTGGACTGGACTTACCCTTCCTCATGGCAGCAGGTTCAGACGTGATAAACCGAAAGAGGCCGAAAGCTGGTCGACAAACCTACTCTCAATATTGACCTTATGTGTTTCAGCAACAAGGAAGAATTCCGACTCTGTGATTTTGTCTTTTAACTCCTTGTCGACACCAGTAGTTGGGATGTGTTGCGCTGTGTAGATTGACATCTGATCACCTTGCACCTACATTTTAACAAATGCCCGTCCTGTTTTACAACGTAGAACGTGAAGGACTGACGGAGCTGGAAGAACATTTCATAGACTTTCTTCTACAGCAGCCGGACAAACATCAAACGCTAATTACATACCAGTGCTAATTAGATCAGCCAAGGCGTATCTGTGCAAGTTGAAAATGTTAAAACATGAGATTTTTGTTGACTTCACTTCAAGGAAGTACAGAGACTATAAAAAAAATTAAGTGAAACTGGTGGAAAACCGAACTGGAGCTCCTGGAGGGATTACTCGGAGGCTTTGCTGTCCACACACACACGGTCGGTGCGTATGTTGATAGCTAGCTGGCTGTTTGAGGCGAATAACTGTGGACTGCAAAAACTATTAAAATTTCTTGCACGTTCGGTCGGAACTCACCATAACATTGACCCAGAATCCAAAAATGATTTAAACTGCTGAATCTTTAAAATCACATTTCTACAAAGCATATTAAAGCATACACAACAGAATTGTACGCTTGGTGGGTCATGTTTCTTATCTGAATACTCTTGGTAGTCATAGTTTTGATTTCTCCCCTTACCTTTGTTATGTAGGCAGACTTGTACATTTGACTTTTATTTTTTTATTATTTTTTTATCAAAGAACCAGACACTTTCTGACACAGTTGCTTTGTGCTCTTTTATAATCAACCAGCAGAGTTTGAAGCCCATTCAAGCTTTGGAAGTGCTCCAACTGCCAGTCACCAATATCGTCTATACAGAAAATGAACACGACTTGTACTTTAGTAAACCACCAGACGCTGACAACAAAATGATTCAAGAAAATCAGGTCTTTAGAAATTGGGACAAGTGCTTAGACTGTCAAACACTTTGATTACAGGATGTATTTATGCTCATTTTTTATGATTTGACTTTGAGCATGTTTCTTTTATTCTGTGATTGGCTTATTATGGCCCAGTTCTTTGGGATTAGGAATTAATAATGAACAGGAGCAGACATTGCTGTGGTCATAGAGGAACCTTCATCTTTGCAGAGATGGACAACACCAAGCAAGCATGTCAGATATTTAATGGAAATCTGTGAAATTGGCGTAACTACTCTGCTTGCAGCGTTTACTTCCTTTATCTGAGAAATGAATGTAATAATACAGGTTTGAAAAGCTCACGAATAAAACCTGGCCACAGCCTACAGACTTAATTGAAACAGCTCAGTGGATCAGTGGACCCTGACCTGTATTTTACAACTACACAATAACCTCATTGCAGCTACGACATGGTGGGGTCACAGAATCACCTTGCTCATTAAAACCAAAACCATATACACATGAAAAGGCCTGAGGGCTCACACAAAGGAATTGCTCAAACACACACACACACACACACACAAAAAAAGCCCTCCCCAAAGCAGCATAAGTAGAGCTTATCCCTTCTTGGATCTGATCTGGCACCTCTCATCCCTGTTCACCCTATGGGTCAAACGCACACTCACACACACAAACACACACGCTCACTCTTCATCAGGGGTACTGTGTGCTTTCATTGCCAACGTGTGGATCAATGACAGGTGGACAAGGTGCTGGGGGACCAGGAGGTGCAGGCCTCTGATCTGGGTGTGGCCCTGGCAAGACTCAGTGACCCTACAGGCCGCCAATCCAGGGACACAAGCAGTACATCAAGGGATCTTCAAGGCAACTGTAGTAGACAGTAATTATGCCACCACTACATTTCCTATTCATTCCAGATCCAGTATAAATAACTTATAAAAAAATAACTCACTATCTCTTTTACACCCTGCAGAAAAACTCTGTTTTCAGATGATGCTGGACACATTCAGAATATGTTGCTCTGACTCAGCGAAGAAATAATATTGCAGGCTTTTTTCAAGGGTGAAAAGTTTTGTCATATAGATGTATGTCCCATTTACAAATAATCAAGATTGTGCTTGTGGCATTTTTGTGCTAGCTTATATATGGACATTTTCAGTATAGACCAAACCGGCACATGCAGGTAGTTAGCAAAACATCACGGCAAAACAGGCAGTACATGCTAATATAATAGCTAATGCTGCAGTCTTAGCTAACGGGAGGTTTCCTCTTTGAATACTGAACATTTTCCATCCATTACTTTTTTGATTTTTTTGCAGTTCATGACACAAAAAGTCACTCTTTTTTTTTTCCTACCCTCCATGATATATGACATGATATTTGCACTGCTCTTTACTTACAGTCTTTTTTGGTGTCTTAATGTTAATTTCTGTTCTTATGGTTTCACAAAAAGATTAAGAGCATTTGACAGAAGGTCATTTCAAAGTGGATTGATAGAATAAAAAATACCATGACACGTGCCACTAGATCGGTTTTAAAGGGCCAGTTCGCTCAAATCACAAAATTTCCTCTCAATTCTTTCTCAGTTTACTGCATCTGCATGGCTTAATGCCGCCAGGGTATACGTAGGAAAATATGCTTTTTTGGTCATTTGGGTGAACTGACCCTTTAAGAGTACCACAAAAACCACTTCAGCATGGCCTGTGGTGCTGAGAGAAGTTAACACCAGGTCCTTATGTTTGAAATGGATGGCGAGGCCAGCGGTCAGTGAGTGCGGCTCATTAGTTTGCGACTTTGATTGGCTTGCAGGTATAAGGCTCTCCGCTGAGTGACTTATGGCTCTAATTTAGCCTTGATTACATACACCATTACTTTAATTAGACTGTCACTCAGGGGAGGGATGACAGATGCAGACAAACTTAGATGCAGGGTTGATGACAAATATGTTGATTTTAAAGAAGATCTTTGATGACATAGAGCGGAAATGTAAAGTCACAGGCAACCAAAACGTTATCAGAATTGACAGCAAGCTAATTCCACAGAGGCTCATGTTCAGTTTCAAAATATACACATTTCTAAAACCCCCTCATTTCATGCATTGTGATGCAGGAGCGTATTAATCAGCTCGCTCTGGCCCTGTGTCGCATAATAAATTACTGCCTGGGCTCCGGCCCTGACCCCCGGGTCGCGCGTTTATGGACGACCACTTCATCACGGAACAATCTGCCGGGCAACTGCAGACAAAAGACACACAACCTCACCTGATGACCTTGTTTCATGATCCATGGAGGGAGGTTGGAGAATAAAATAAACGGGGCATAATAAGAAAGATATAGATTTATACATAGACACTTTAATAAGTCTGTGTATACGTTTGGTGGAATAAAGGGATACTTTAGGGTGACTTTGGTGGTAAGTGTTATTAAGTAATTCTTATTTCAGGGTCAGTTGAGCACTGCATAGAGTTTTTACAGGACTAATACTCTAGAGTGTTGTATTTCAGGGTTCATACAAAGTCTTGAAAGTTTGGAAAATGCTTAATTTTAACCGCTATGTTTTCAAGGTTGGGATTATGCTTGATTTTTTTAACATAATCTGGTGTTTTATCATCTACATCAATCACTCATGTAAACCAAAAATCGTTTAATATTTGAAATATATTAATATATGAAATGATCCTGTTGTCATATTTGTTTGTTGTCACCTGGCATTTATAGTAACAATTAAAGGCTTCGAGAGTCTGGACATTTTTGGTTTAGCCACATGCCAAGAGCATTTTTTGTCTTTTGCTACTGTTACTTCCTGAAAGGAAACGACCTGAAAAAGTCTGGTTTTGAAAACCACAGAGGGACATTTTTGGGCCTAATGTCCCTCAACCGAGTGTAAAGATGGCTCAGTCATGTTGCGTTGAGTACAACTCATTTCCAACAAGATATCATAATGATAATAGAAAATAATAACACAGAAATATCAAGGGATATTTTCTAACAACGGGGCATAGCCTAAGCTGTACTTGAAACTTGAAGCATGTACGATAGACCGTACGGACATATTCATTTTGTCTATCTTACAGGTACATACACACACAAACACACACACATACAGACAGATAAAAAAAAAACCCCAAAAGAAACACAGAAAGAAACAACAAAAAATGGAAAAAGAACTTCAGCAAAATATTGTCAAAATGATTGTATATCATAAATCACACCCTCCCACCCCAACAAGCAAAAACCCAGAGATCCTAAAGGTCGCAGTATTTAAAATAAGGGTTGGTCTTTGTTAGAGGTTTCCTCCAGATGCTGAATGAAAGGTTGGCATATTAAATCAAACCTATCTGCCTGATCCATCCTAAGATATCTAATCCTCTCCACCTCCAGTGTGTTTATGAGGTCCGCAAGCCACATTTTAACATTAGGTATGTCTTTCCCTCATCTGCACTTCTTTTTCTCAACAATCATGGGATCTGAACTCTCTTGGTTTGCTAAGGAAACGTGTCCAGCCTGATGGCAACTGCTCAGTAAAGTGTTAATGAGACAGGAAGCACTGTACTGATAGAGGGGCTAATAGTACTTATATCTCCCTTTTTATTTAGCATAACTTCAAACTAATGGCATGCAAATTAATTTCCATTGTCATAAAGCAAGATATACCTCACACATTATATTTACGGTTATACAGTATATCCTGTCTCATCTGGCGATTGTTTCCTGTCACTATAACAAGTAGACAGGACAGTCAAATCACACTAAGTTTTATCTTGTTGTTGAAAATGGACGGCAGATCGGTTTAGTCTCTCATTGCAGGACAACGCAGTGGTTTTATGGCACGGGTCACATCTGCTATGGGATAATGACAAGGGGTAAGCCAAATGGAACATGAAGTATGTGCGTATATGTGTGTGTGAGTGAGTGAATGTGTGCGTGTGCTTGTGCACGTGTGGTTGGAAGGGGGAACTAATGAGTCTCCTATGAGCTATTATCCGTACCTTAGCTCCGCACCCTGCAATAATAAAAGCCAACATTGCAGAGCTCCCTAACAGGGGGCTGCAACACAACACACGCCTCTGTTAATGCAAGTGATAAGGCGTCCAGTTGTGAAGTGCAAACCTCTTCTTGGATCAAAAACAGTGTATAACTCATAACATGTGTCATCTGTTTAAGAATTACATCATTTTTAAGTTGTTTTTTGTTAAAGTGGGTGAAAATCTGACAGGGAATCAAGTGGAATCACTTCATCTCACATTGCTGATACGATTCTAACATTTTGAGACATTTCTACCTGATGCCTAATTTGAGTTTACACAGACTGTCCTTTGGGGTCAGAATGAGCCAACTATTGGCAGCTGCACTATGTAGTCTAATACTGTCTGACCACTAAGCCAATTATGTGATCAGTCTTAGAGTGCAGAGTGTCAGCGTCAGAGTGTGATGAACCCAGTTACAAAGAGTTTGTGACTATTCATCATAGAATCAATGTTATTAGATGTACCATTACATAGCACAACGCTGCATAGGATATTACACAATATGTGACAGAAACTGAATCAATCAATCATATTAGATGAGAGTGATAATGGCACATATGAGGTATGGGACACATGACCATCTTCTGCGCACTGGATCCATCCCACCCCAGGCAGGTTCCCCACAATAAATAATACTGGAATTATTTATGGGGCAATGGGGGGAGAGAGAGAGAGAGAGAGAGAGAGATATCCCTGGACGTGAATCCCCTTGAGATGAGCCGTGGTGGAGACACGCAGAGTAATCCCGTGGAGTGGGAAGAGAGAAAGATCCCCACAGCACCCCGGCGCGGATATTAGAGCTTTATTTTTCTCTCCCCCCACGTTGCCAGGGTGGTTGAATAAGTGGACGCACATACTGGAAGTCACGCAAAAACTTGTTCCTCTGATTCACTAAAGCGGACGGGTTGGCTGGTGTTGGGGGAGCTCATTGCGCTCCGGACGCGCAGCATGAAGGAGGAGGAGGGCAGCGGCGCGCACTGAGAGAGACTCTCCCAAGAGTTAGCGGCGTGTTAACGGCGCTAGAGTATGAAGGGATGTGAGCTGAAGTGGTGGTAGAATGGCACCTTATCTCACATGGATCTCTGAGGGATGGCAGCTTTTCACCACCACCACCATCATCACCACCATCCGAGCGCGGACCTGCGGCGGCTCTTCCACCGGCTCACCATCGCCTCCTCTCTGAGCATCCTTTGCTTCTCCTTGGTCTATCTCCTCACCGGATGCTGCGAGTCGGAGCTGACAGAAAACTCTGAGATCAGGCCACCCACGCGCGAGTTCCTCGTGTCAGGGTCAGGATGGCCGCACGAGAGAAACGGAACCAACGTTGCCAAGGAGATTACCACTGCGGTTGGCGAAGGCGCGTTCAGCGGTCATCCCGGGCTGGAGGCTAACAGCTCGGGGAAAGAATGGACAGCCACTCGGAGGTTACCCCAGGCTCTGATCATAGGGGTTAAAAAGGGAGGCACCAGGGCTCTGCTGGAGTTTCTGCGGCTCCACCCGGACATCCGCGCCCTGGGCTCGGAGCCGCACTTCTTCGACCGGCATTACGCACGGGGACTGGACTGGTACAGGTACGCACACATTACGCAGGGAATCCATCTCAGCAAAGTCATTCAATCTACCACCGAATGTCTAAATTGCATTGCTCTTTATTTTTTCTTCCCTGTTATAATCTTTATATGCTACATTTAAAGGAGGTCTTATTCTGACACTTCTCTCCAAAAAGCATGAGAGGTTTTCTCACTCCATTTGCAATTTTTTTTTCACGTTCACAAAATGAAACTCAATTCTCGACTAAAAAACTTAGTGGCTGACTCTCCTCGTTATTTAAATAATGGACTTTCACTTGAGTCCTGATTTTTGTGTGTTTGTGCAAGTAGGACGTTTTTACACCATTGCAATCAAATAAGTCCTCCTCTCGAAGCAGTGAATCTCTTTGTGTTGTTTGCATACCCAAACACATCCACAGCTATTCCGCGGAGGTTTAGGTGACAGTCAGAGACTCTGCCATCTGGCTATGCCAATCTGTGCATGTGTACATGCGTGTGCTTGCTGTGTGTGTTTGTGCATGTGTGTGTACAGTAGAGAGAGAGGGAGAGAGAGAGAGAGAGAGAGGCCTTGCAGGATGAGTTCTCACAGAGCAACAGCAGAGTAATCATCTCTGGAGCCTGAGCCAGATGTTACTGTTGTCATGTGGCTTTGTTCTCAGCCTGTTCCATGAAAACTTGGAAATACTCAGAACACACTCACACATGAATGAGATTCAGGGGAACCAGATTCAAGTCACTCAAACTGCTTGAGGATCATTTGGGAAGATAAAGGAAAAGTTTTAAACAGACTCAGGATTTAAGAATTTTGGGCTTCATTTATCTTTTTAAAAATCTTTTTCATTGTACGTGCATGCACCTACAGACCTACAAACTGCTGCAAATATGCCAGATTAAAAATTCATCCAAATATAGACTGTGTGGCCTGCTGTTAACCATCTTACAGTATATTACCGGGGCTCAATAGTGGCATTGGCTCAGCTCTGGGAGCCTCTTGGCATGTCATCAACAATTTAACCTGTGCCAGAGATAAAGAGAGAGGATGAATTTCTGTTTCCTGGATGGTGTTTTTTTACATTGATGTGACCACGCACACAGACAGATGGAAAAACACACTACCATGTCAAAGCTGTGGGATGCAAACAGAGCCAGAAAATTCAGAAAATCTGGAGGTACTGGAAAAGCCACTGCTGCCTCTCCTGTCTGCCAGCATGTGCAGCATGTCAGCTGTGTGTGTGTGTGTGTGTGTGTCTCACCAGGTGATGTGAATGTGACACCAGATTGTCACGTCTTCTCCTCGGGCCAGATGGGGCTCGCTGCATGTCGAGCCACTTGACATCACTGTCAGCTCTGTCAATTGACCTCTGACTCCAGGTCACTTTACGCTGGGAGTTAATGATGTGTTCACACCACTTCATAACAAACAGCACACACCCAGATTACACAGACTGACAAAAGATATGTGTCTTTGTTTTGGTTGCTCAAACAGAAAAATACAAAGAAGTTGCAAAATTACTTTAAAATTTGAATCAATTCTAGGAGGATAATACTGATTTATTACAACTTGGGTGTTATTTTGTAGTTTTGTCTATTATGATAACATTGTTTTCACCAAAGTAAATTCAAAAAACACAAGCGATCAGACAGCTTGTTAACAAGACAAGCAGTTTAGCCAGATTACTAAACTACTAAACTAAAAGTGAGCGCAACCGACCCAAAATGTTGTGAATGAAAACTGTCTGCACACGCCTACCGAATAAAAGGTCAAAGCTGTACCAGAAAGTCAGTCTGTAAACTGTGATGGGAGACTCTTGACGAACTGCTACAACCTGCTAGCTGAGCTAGCCCTAATGCTAATGAGCTAATCTGCTCACTAGCATGTTCACTGCTGCCTGACCACTATTTGCTTGTGTGGTCTGTTATTACAGTGTCTTCTTATAGAACACAATATGAGTTTTTACTAAAAAATGTTACACTGAATTTATTAAAGAGGGCATTTGTTGTCTTTTTACTACAGTAGCATTAAGCGGTGGCTTTTTCATTATCTGATATTTCTCCAGACAGACATTCTGAACAGAGTCGGTGAAAGTCCTTTGCTGGACGACAGGCCCACACATAAAAGAGATTGAGGTACAATTCTGCATTAAAGAAATTAGAAAGAAACACATACTGAAGGATCCTTAAATGTGGTTTTAAATCTGATTAACTGAAAGTTATGTTTGTTTCAGGAAGGGTATAATGTCATATTTTCGAGTTTTTATTTAGTTTGTTTCTCATTACCATAATTTTCAAAGAGGAAAGTTTTTAACATTGATTCCATTTGCAATGACAAAGCACTGCGCTGCTTTGTCAAAACTAAATATGTGAAGGAGTAAAGGAAAAGCAAAAACAAGCACAGCTGCTTTATGTGCTTCTTCACTGATTACCCTCTTAAAGTAGACAAGCTAGCAAGGTAACTTAGAGGTAGTCTTTGGCTGTCTCGTGACCCTCACCTTGCAGGTTGTAGTGGTCCATCAAGAGTCTCCGAAACTGGGGACGATGTTTACTGTTTGCCTCCGTCTTCTCTTCCAAATAAGTTTAGCTAACCTGGGGTGTTGTGTATAACCTGTGATCGCTTGACTGCTTGTGTTTGTTGCCCGTGGACTTCCTTTTAGCGATGCCACCACATTCACAGATTTCTGCAAGTACAATGTCAATATTACGGATATGAATTATGGCCAAAAAAAAAGAGGCAAGTTGTAATAAACCAGAATTATCCTTCAAGGCAATAGTGCACTTTGATATCACACAGCAAATGGAGGGTCAGCTGTAGTGCTTACTGAGCCAACATTATATTTATGTGCAGATGCTTTTTTCTCTCAAAGCCTATCATGGACAATCAAAGAGGATGAGATGTAATGTATCTTCCTCAGAATCACTCCTCTTCTATCTGAGCGTAAAACAACATTTAGCTTCACCAGGGCAATTGAGATCAGAGCCCCTGACAAAGAAGATCCACTAATGGTGTTTGGAGCGGAGATTGGATCTGGAAGAGCGCCGCGATGAGCACCGAGATGGACTGGAAGTTTCCTCCTTACTGTGATGTCTGGGATCGATAGCTCTATCTCCTCGCTCTGACCTTGGGTTGACTCCAGCATTAGAGCGGTTAGCGTTGGTCAGCTCGGCTTCTGTTACAATTAGCAGGAAGCTTTATCCTACATTGGCATAATCCCCCTGCATAGGCACACAGGGGTCATGTTACACACAGCTTTTTCTCTCTCTGTGTAGCTCTGGAGGAATCCATTAAAATTGCTCAGCTGGAAATTCACATCTCACTCGTGATGGTTTCTTGCTGAAAGATGGCAGGACAGGTGGATGGTGAAAAAAGGGGGAGATAAAATAGAGGGTGAAGAGATAAGGCTCGGGTGAGCTGGAGGTTAAAGGGTGAATCAGTGTTACCGCAACCTCACACATCTCCACTGACCTCTGCTTCAACCCGGGGGACTGTCATCAGATCTGGGCTTGTGTGTGTGTGTGTGTGTGTATTTGTGACTTCTACAGGATTTCTGTCACAGTCTGGAGACCGCTCTGTCCTGCAGAAAGTGGGGCAGGTTGTATTTTCTTGAGGTACAGCAAGATTTATCAATATATTATTGACTCAGAGTTACTGGCAAAGCCTTAACCTGATAGGTTACATTGTCAGTGTTTGCTGCTCCTGTTCATTTCCAATAAGTCACATAAAAAATTTAAAAAAATCATAGAGAACATGACAATTTTCAAACAAAGCAGCCAAGAGCTTAATCTCTGTAAACAGACATCTGCATATGAATGCAGAATCTGTTGGGACAAATTTTGGCATTGGATGTGTTCTGGTTTCCGTTTGTAGTCTGAGTAGTATTGACCAATCACGTTTGAGCTTTGGTTGCATGCAGGTAAACAGTCCGTGTGGAGAGCAAAAGAGGCGGAACGCATCGGCTATCATCTGACGACAATTTAGCTTTTTTATCAATCAATGAATTAAATTAAACACATTTTCTTGGTAATTTTGATTTGTAAACAAAAGCAGCTTCTCATTTCTAGCCCATCGATTTTGTTGGCTGAAATGGTAATATTTATCTCCTCCATAATTTATTGCTGTTGTTGTTTGTTGTCCTGTCTAAAATCTTTAAATTCCATGAGTAGGATCTTCAATTCGACAGACATTTCATTCCTCCTCTTCGTTGCAAAGGTTAGCGTTAGCCAAGTGGCAGTCATTAGCTTGGGAGTCGTTGCAAGGAGAGGATTTTCCCAAGCTACCATCCCTGAGTCCCTGAGCTTTAGATGCTCTATGTTTGGATGTTATCAAATAGTAACTTTTTCAAAGCAATCTAAAAAAAATCTATAATCCATCTCTGAGGCCTCGGTTAGATTTAATTAATTTTGAGACATGATGCCTCTCAGGACATAAAATGAAAAGAAGGGAGGGCTGAAATTACTCCGTCTTTTCAGAGTCAGCTGCTCTGACGGCACAGTTCATTTGCAATTCATATTGAACTCGTTAAGGGATTCTTTTAAATTCATACCCATACATTTGTGGCTTTGTCCTGCTATGACACAGCACATGGTGCTACTTGTGTTTTTGTGTTTGTACAATGGAATATAATTGCCATGCAAATCACAGAAGAATGGCTGCCAAAACATTTGATGTTCAGCGGGATTCAGTGGGCGGGAATAAGCAGCAAACACGGACAGGCAGATTTTCTCATGAATCAGCAAAAAAAATCCATTATTTTATATTTTTTGTCTTTTTTTTTTGCAAACAAAACATCATGCTGAAGTGTGAAGTAATTAAAGCTATAAGAACAGATTTGATTTTGGCTGCCACGCTGAGTTTTGTTTGTTGTGTGTGTAACTGGGGTTCAGGTGTGGTCTGTCCTGTCCCCGTACTGTACTGGAGGTGATCACCATAAGGCCCAGACGGGTGGGGCGATCTGGCCCTCATTAAGGCCCTCCCCTGGGGCTTGGTAAGCGGAGGCGGGGGGGTCTGGGGCCCCTCTATGATGGATGTCTCCTGGAAGTGGACAGGGCGCAGCCACAATGGACCGAGCCCTTAATGGTCCCCCATACAGGAGGAAATGGATGAGCGGTCCCCCAGTAACACACACAATAACACACTCATGCATGCATACAGACACACAAATACACACTCAAATCTTCTATCTGACTCATGAATAAGCAGTCAGGTGTGTATAATGAACATAGTCAATACTCTGCGCTTTGATTGGTTATTGTTTCCTCCTTGGATCAAACATCAAAGATAAACAGACCAGATTTTACATCTTTGATCCAACACACCCTCAAATCCCCCCCAATCCTTTGCTGCATATTCCCTGCTGTACATGTCATGAACATTGCAATTGCTTCACATTTAACACACACACACACACACACATCACATGACACAGCATGCTACAGATGGGACTCCAGAGGGTCCTGGCTCCCCCAGTCTCCACCTGCCACTCTTGGTCCCAGCTGAGGCCCAGTGCTAAATTACCATTCCCAGTCCATCCCCTTACATTTACACCAACACCTTCTCGCTTCATACACCCCAAATACAGCACTCATCCCAAACACACACAGTCCCTACTGTTCCCGGTTGTACACCATCCACACCCGCCTACGTGTAGTTACCCTAAGCCCCCATAGGATCAATAGCCAGTGGCCTTGGCTGGCCCGAGGTAATTCGGGCCAGCTTGCTGAAATTTTGGGAAATGGACGACAAAAGAGAGGTTCCTCAAAGGCAAAGAGAGGCTTATTATAATCTGCGGGATAATCCCTGTGTTCATCATACTGGATGTTTGATCTCACACTCAGCAGTAAATGAGCAGTGTAAGGATGTTGGTAAAACAGGGTTTTAAAACTGCCAATTAATTGAGCCATTTTTTGGGGTGGGGTGGGGGGGCATTTCGTCTGTAACACATGGTGTCACCAGCCGGTTCTATTCACCTGCCAGTGATGGGCTTGAATGCTCGGGAGTTTAATGCCCCCTCCACCCTTCCACCCCTCGCCCCACTGTGCAGGCACCCAGGCCAACCAGTAGGAGTCACTAGTGCGGTAACAAGGAAAAGATCCCTCACTGGCTTCCCACCTGTGAACACGGCCGTTAAGTAACGACCCCAGCCGGTGAAAGTGAACAAGCTCTTTACCCCTGCTACCCTGAGAGTGTCCTCAGATATATGACAACACTGATCTTTTGTTTAAACATGTAAAATAAAGTATATTAATTCTTTCTGTAATTCACTGCCCTCTCAAAGCAGCAAAGGTGGAAGTAGCCAAAGTTTGTTGTACCGTTGCAAAACATATTTGAGAGGCAATTGGGGTGCCTGGTTGGTTTAACAAATCAAGTGACTTTGATTTGGGAAACCAGAATTAGAATCGGATTTATTGCCAAGTAGGTTACCACATACAAGGAATTTGCTTTGGTGTATTGGTGCATAAATAAGCATAGTAGAGAAAAATAAATAAAATATATACAGATATATAAAATAAAGCCACTAAAAAGCAAGTACTGTAAAAAAGCAAGTCAAGAATACAAATATAAACTAGCGAAATCAGCAATAAAAATGTGAAGAAATGTTATAAAATAAAATAGAATAAGATTAAATAAGAAAAAACTGAACAATAATATGAAAATGAAGAGCAAACTGTGATACCAATGATCCACACTGGCGGTGACCTCGACCAATTGGTTTCATTTACTTAAACTTGACCAAAGCTCAACTGTAGACACGGCACATCATGGCTTGTTTTTGGAAATGTCATAATGGGTCGTAGTAGGTTCCCCAGTCTCAGGATAGATCACTACTCAGGTGCTCGGGTCAGTTATTCAGTTTTCCATTTTTAATACATAAATCTAGAGTTGCAAAATGTATAAAACAAGTAAAACATTTTAATCTACATTGATCTGACGAACAATACAATTTTGGAAACTGCATTCCTTTTTATATTTTTCTCAGTTCATTCATTCATGACGTTGGCATCAAACTAATTCACTTACACACAAAGAAATAGTCCCTTAGAAAATTATTTATTTATTTGATTTTTTAATTTATGTATCTGTTATTTATTTGTTTTTTTCACGTATGAAACCAGGAGTAGTAAAGAGTATAATGTTAACAACGTGCACAAAATCCCAAAGGAACATGTGAGAAGCCAATTTGACTTAATGTAGAGTTACCATTAACTTTAGCAGCTATTACAAAAATATACATATATGTTACAGAGACAGAAAAGTGCATAATATATACTGTATATAAAATATAGGTAAATTAAATTCCATATTTAACTTCCCCACGTAACGCTTGGTGATGAATCCACAATAAGTCGTAGTCTAAATCAGAAAATACACATCTAACCCTTTCACACTATTTTAACATCATTTTATGAATTTAAATGGCCAAATTACTATTCTTTGGCTCTGCCCACTGAGGTTTAACTCAGCCAGTGACATTGTTTCTGATTCCGAGAAAACGTTGCATGACTAAAACTCCAGCCTGCATTTATTCAGGGATGAAATGGAATTGGAGAAACAGACGAAGCCCCGGGATCACAAAGTTTTCTATGCCAAAAGTAGGATACGGGCATATTTAGTTATTAGAAAAACTAACGGCTATTTTGTCTGTCAATTAGTGTGTCTGTGCTAATCTTTATAGCAGAAGCATATTTATAATAGATCTTTTCTTTTGATGGTGCTCTTAAGGGCAGTAATTACCTCTTTGTGCTTAGGTAATGGTATGGGGCTCTTGGCTCTAAGGCTATTCACAGACAGATTGCTAATGGAGGTGCGCTTGTATCCACTCCCATCATTCCTTCATCAGTCACCCACTCCTTTCATTTAAAACACTCTAGCAAATGCTCTGAGTCACACACACACACACACACACACACAATCTTTAAAGGGTCTGGTAAAAAAAACACCACACCCACCCTTTATGTCTTCAGAGTGTTTGTGTGCATGTGTGTGTAATTTGGTTTTTTTTAAAGTGTCTTTTTTTTTTCTGTGTGTGTGTGTTTTAGAGCATGAGAGATGGGTCCATTGGGAGGCCAGAAGCACGATAGCAAATGTTTGACTAATGAGTGAATAATGAGTGTTTTGCTGTGTGTGTGTGTGAATGTGCCCATGTGCATGTGCTTCCTGCGTGTGTGTGTGTGCGTGTGTGTGTGCGTGTGTGTGTGTGTGTGTGTTACAGACTGCACGGCTCCTCCTGCTCAGGGCATTGGAGTTAAAAGGGAAGTCTTCAGGCTAAGTGGTGGTAAGCGCTGCATCACACCGATCAGATCAAATGAAATCACTGTGTGTGTGTGTGTGTGTGTGTGTGTGTGTGTGTGTGTGTTTGTCAGATTCATAAGAGTGGGGCCGGTTTGGGGGTGGGGGTGGGAGGGTGGATGTATTGACAGGAGGTCGTGTTGCAGGCGCATCTGAAACCCGAGCCGATACCAGAGGACAGTCAGAGCATCCTGTCCTTGCCGTCTCAGCCGTGTGTCCCCTCTGGTCTCTTTTTGTTCGTCCTTCTTTTTATTAACGTCTCATTTATAACTCCTTGGGAACATTTTTTATTGACTCTCTTAGTTTTGTGATACGTCCCTAAAATAGGAGACTACATAAAAAACTAAAAAAAAACAAGGGCACCCCTGTACTCCCTCGTGAGTTTTCTCATTATGACAGAGGGACAACCATCCAACCACTGATAAGCACTCACACCTGAGGTGAATGAATGGAGACCAATAGCTGAACTGTAGCCATTAGTTTCTATCACAATAAACACCACACATCACGCTCTTAAACTACATTATTATAGACATATGACGTAACATTGATAAAAATGAATGCAGACTTGCTGTTCACTGTCAAAAAAGTATGAATTTCAACAAACAGCTTAATTGATTTTTTGCTGTATGGAAATTAATAGAAACTAATTGGTGCCTGGAATGATAAGGAACATATATCTAGAAAGCTAAAACTGTACAACAAGCATATGAAAATGGTCAGCAAAAATATAAAGTATACAAGATTTGTAGTTAAAGAGATAAAACACACTGATATGGGCCTTTAAGCTCAGTTATAACAAGCCGAGATGCTGATTCAGAGCTGTGTATGACCATGCCGCTGAGGCTGTGTGTGTTTGGTCAGACAGTCAGGTGTGAGGCAGGTGTGTTGGCAGATGTCCCGGAGTCCCAGAGTCCCCAGCCGGTCCTGTGGGCCCTCTGGAGTCATTTATCTCTAAATGAGTCCCATCTGCTGTGCTTCTGGTGTGGAGGTAGAGGTGAGCAGAGCAAGACACATTCAAGGAAAGACTCCTGTGTTTATGTAGCACGGCTGTCAACTGCCTGTGTGTCTGGATTACTGGAGCTCTACTCTATATGGACACTCTGTCAGTGCTCAGTCTGTAAGAGTATGATGTCTGTCAAAGTGACTAATGGGAGTGTGTGTGTGTGTGTGTGTGTGTGTGTGTGTGTGGTGTGTTTCTGATGGCTGAACACACTGCAAAGGCATCGTGGAGGATAAGCTTACTTTCAGGCAAATATTTGTATGCATCCTTGACTTCTTGAACTCGATTAGCAACTTGCTAAAGCAAATTGCAAGCGAATTGAAAGCAATTTTCTTCTTTTATTAAGCGAGTCGAACGTTTCTCCACACAATACACAAACATTGATACTTTTTGTAGGTGTTTTAGGTCCAGATGACATTTCGGCCAATGCGTTTCGCCTCTTTCGCTCCCCACCAGAAACAGAAACGGAAACCAGAACGCTTTTGATATCAAAATCATGTCCCTTGCCTACAGATTCTGCATTCACAAACAGATACCTGTTTATAGAGATTACACACTTAGTCAATATCCCATATGTTATGGTGAATTATGGTGAAATTGGTTTAAAATGAAACACAGTATATCTAGAATATTTCCATTCCATGGAGTAGTGCACCAATGAAAACATATCTGAAACAATATTGAAAATAATCTGCCAATTTCATCACTATTTCATGCTGCCTGCATATCATATCAGCCTCATACTCATGAAAATGTAGGCCTACTGTGAGGTCAGTCTATAGCAGCATACATTAACCCTGGTGCATACTGTAAATACAGTCTGATATAAAACAGTCAAATGTTTCTAATGACAAAGAGACAATACTAACTTCTCCTCTTCTATTGGTATTTTGGCAGTAATTTGTCCTTTTTTTCTCCTGTACTTCCAGAAGTATGATGCCCAAAGCCCTGGACGGCCAGATTGTTATGGAGAAGACGCCTCGTTACTTTGTTACTGTGGAAACGCCGGCACGAGTCCATTCTATGTCGCGGGACGTGAAGCTGATTGTGGTTGTCCGTGACCCCGTGACCAGAGCCATATCTGACTACACGCAGATCATCTCCAAGACCCCCGACATCCCTCCCTTTGAGAGCCTCGCCTTCAAGAACCGCACCACAGGTACCGATCCTGCTGTTTGAGTTCAAGTGTTTTGACCTACTCAGTGTGACACTACATAAAAAAAGACAAACCTGGTGTCTCAGTCTTTGATTTCTCTTTACTGTGCACGAGCAAGTAAAGGCAAACACAGAAAAAGACAGGCAAGCAGCATGGGGCAAATCATCATCATTAGACAACAAGCTTTAGGTAGAAAGGAGAGAATAGAGATGTTCTTGTATCAGGGTCTATATTTACCAGACTTATATGGGGCGGCTGCGGCTCAGGAGGTAGAGCGGGTCGCCCATTGATCCCGGGGTTGGTGGTTCAATAGCCGTCTCGCTTTGGGAACTGTTACGGTTGAAAAGCGCTGAAGTCCATGTACCATTTATAAGAAACATACTACAAACATTTCTCAAGTGATCACATGATTAATCAAATGGATGTTCTATATATACATATATTTGATTTTTAAACAAGGTCATTTTATTTGTGCAAAATCCTTAATATCTTTAGTACAAACTAAAATTTAAATTAACATTTGAAATGAACAACAGTCTAATATTTTTTATAATATACATAGAATATTTAAAAGGAAATTTGTTGAAATGGAAACAAAAAGAAAACCAGGAGCAGGAAAGAAATTCTGCTGCTGGTTTATGAAGTGTGTCAGAGAAAAAATAAGGAGAATTTAGTGCCACTTGGATGATTTTGAATAAAGAGCTTTGGTATATCTCTATTTTGACTCTAGGTCAGATCGACTCTCTGTGGAGCCCGCTGTGGATCGGCCTGTATGCCCAGCACCTGGAGCGCTGGCTGGCCTGGTTCCCCAGGACTCAGATCCATCTGGTCAGCGGGGAGAGGCTCATCTCCGACCCGGCCGGTGAACTGGGCAAAGTCCAGGACTTTCTGGGTCTCCAGAGGATTGTCACGGACAAGCACTTCTACTTTAACAAAACGAAAGGCTTCCCCTGCCTGAAGAAACCGGAGGGCAGCAGTAAACCTCACTGCCTGGGGAAGACGAAAGGGAGGACGCATGCCTCCATCGACCCGGAGGTGATGCAGAGACTGAGGGATTTCTACAAGCCGCATAACCAGCGCTTCTATCAGATGGCGGGCCAGGACTTTGGATGGCAGTGACCCCTTTGAATGAGTGGAACCAGAGGCTTGTGTTAGCATTACACCGCTTTGGGAAGATGCCTGTGCAAATCCTGCAGATGCAAAGACTCAGAGTGCAAAAGATTCAGAGAACAGAGCCAATTATCCGCTTCTGACCAGCAGAGGGACATTTCAGAGACTTAATAATGAAACCCCAGTGTCAATACATTCAGCCCTATCAATTGAATCATCTCGTTCTAGTGTTTGAAAGATGGCAGCGTCATTTTATCTATCATAGATGTTCAGTAAAAGAGGTGCCTTTGTGGTGTTAAACAAGGGACCTCGCACCATTCTTGTGTGGTAGGCTACTTATTCCTACCCCAGGTGGTTATATAAAGCGTTTGTGTGCAAAGTTGGTCATGTGACTGTGGTTGCTATAGGTTACGGCTGTAAAAAGTTGAATGGTGAAATACACAGTGTAGCTTTTAGTGTCTCTGGTCTGCAGTTTAATCCTGATGCTCTAGTTGGTAGGCTGTAGTGGCACAATGAACCCATAACAGACGCATTTTCACATTCCTGAATTTCCGTAACTTTCTTTTTCTACCTGTGTGTTCTTCAGTCTCACTGGTTAAGAATTTAAGGGCAATCAGTGCATACATATTGCGTATCGTCCTCCAAGCATTGTTCCCGAAAAAGGGGGGATGAATCTTTTATGTGGCGAGCAGCAGAGGGGTGAGTGAGAGAATCTTTATTTGAGCTCAGATTTGACTGAGTGGTTTTGTATTCTTGAATAATGAATGTGGATAAATGGATGTAGGGGGACTGGTGTGGATCATTTGCCTCTTCGCCTATTGGCACATTTATGTGCTAGGCTTAGGTTAGCATCCGACTGCAAAACCACCCTACTGTACCTTGAGAGAATTAAAGGGACCACTGGAGGACAACCAAAACAAGACCAGGTCAAATCAATGAGAGGAGGTCGAGCTATCAATGGCCATTTCTCTGAATGTGATGTATGAAGCTTTCAGGCTTTACTGTGTTACTGTGAGAAGGCCTGCTAACAGGGTCGTCTGTTTTCAGTTTGCATGTATTTGCACTAGTTTGAAAGCATAAAAAATAAAACTATTTTTAAGCAAAGGACTTGTAATTGATTTTTGTGCTGATCTTTCTTCTTTTTCCTCATTGTTTGCCACAAACGCTGTTATTAAAAGGTCTTATTGAGCCTTAATGAATAAGGTTTGGATTTATGTTGAATGTGAGTGCAGACAACATTAGTGCAATTGCTTTGCAAAAGTAAATCCGTTTACATCAGAGATGTAGGACCTACAAATGGCCTTATTGATGCAAAAAGTCTTCTGGTCCCTCTAATAATGTCAATAAAATTAATTTAAAGATGAATTTTAATGCATTTCTGGGATTGGTTATACTGTTGGTTTGTACGGATGATTGTAATTTTAAAAGGGTAAATCACAATAAATCATTGTGGTGTTCCAGTCCTGTATGTGTCTATGCATATGGCTGACTTAAAGATGAAACAAAGAACAAATTTCATTTAAAAAAAAAAGAGTTGCTGGGTTTAAAGAGAAAAGACATGAATTCTCTGCTTATGTCAGAGTTAGACAACACTGCCATCTGGTGGACAATAAAGGAAAGCACTTCTGAGTTGTGGGAAAAAGTCCAGCAGAAAACATGGTAAAAACAAGCTGCTTCTTTATTATGATGTTCCCTCCTCGTTAACCTCTTAAATAATAACTTTTCATAGAAATATACTCATATCAATATATTAGGTTGCAAATAATTATCCACAAAAATGTAACTTAAGAATACTACACAAAAAGTGCCACTGTAAATAAGTCGGACATACAAGACACAACAATCCATGCTTCAGCATATAATGCAACCCAGGTTGATGAAACCGAACTTAAACTGAACCAGAATAAATCTTTAAGTTGTCTACAATACATTTCACTTTGAATTTAACAAATAAATAAAATACACAAATATATAACATACATTTTCAAATGCACTTAAAATGACTGTAAATAACAACAATCCTGGTCTGTGAATACATAAGAAAAGTACCCCATTACCAAGTAAATATTACACAGAGAGCTTCAAAAGAGGTGTGCTCCTCTCGCTGATGAGTTTTGGCAGTTTGACAGACAGCTACATGTTTCCTCTAAAGCAGTTATTAGTTGGAGAAACAGCATCGCCCTCGTTAAAATGTCGTGAGCGCAGAGCATGCTGTTTGATCAGAGGCATGCTGCTGTAAGGAAAGGCACTCAGCATGACCTATAGGCATCCTCCACCCATGTAACACCCGTTCTCTGCATTCCTGTGTGGGTGAAGCAACAGTCCTCAGGTCCACCTTCTGTTACTTCCCTTCTTCCACGGCAAGACAAATACTCTGTAAATACTGACGAGGTGTGTTTTAAGCTACTTAATGCTATTTGGTTCACATGTTGGGTGGAGGCAGTGTATCGTCACTCCAATATACAGTATGTGTGCCATATTAGAATCAGTATGTGGAGCTCCTTATAACTGGGCTGTCCAGCGATGTGTATAGCTGAGTGAGTCACACAGCTTTAGCGACTTTGTACATTTTCCTCAACGAATAAAATCCAACGGGCAGCGAGTCAACAGGCTTGAGAGTCATTAGAGTGTGCTAGTTTTGGATGGAAGAGTGTTGGCTAAGGGAGCCCATTGATCAGGCCGCTGTCCTCTCCATGGAAATTTATCTTTGTACTGAGTTGGCTCTAGGTTTGTTACTCCTATCCTCAGCTTTACTCTCCCTTTAACTCACAGGGTTTGAGCAGTGACCCTCACAGCAGTACTGCTATGGTGTACTGCTATGGTGTACTGCAGAGGTATACTGTAAGTTTACACCTACTAACACAATTGTAGGGTCGATGTGGTGAGAAACATTTTAGCATCAATACATCATCACCACATCAATTCTGAGACATTAGTATAGTTCCTGTAAACAACGGAGACCACTGCTGAAGAGACTGGAAACCCTTATCTTGCCAATTACCCTTAATGTGATTGGCTTTGGTGGGAAATTTGTTGGAGTGCTTTGCAACAGCAGGGACAGAAGAGTTTATGGTAACTGTAAATGATGGAGCAAGTGTATGGGAAAATCATCTCCATTATAACTGTCTTCATTGGAAAGTTAAACTTTCACCAGTGCTGTAAGCAACACTGGGGTCAAGAAACTTTTTTGCCTGGTTTGGTTTGAATAATGCCTAAGCAGTACGGTTATACTATTTAATAAAAAGGTCTAATTAATAAAAATGTATGCTAGCAACCAAAGTAGGCTCCTTAAAACATTTGTTCCCAACCCTCTGGCAGATGGCTAATACTGGGCCACAGAGCAATTGCTAGGAAACAATATGATTTGGTCTCATTTTGTTTACAGTAATTATATTATTGTACCACACTGAACATGACAATGACCTGCTGATGTTTGGAAATGCTACATGCTACACTCCTCTAGCAGTACTCCTCTCCCTGTGGGTCGGGCAGGTTGTTGAGGTCCAGAAAGATGGAGGTGTTGGAGAGTTTGCGACCATTGGACGACAGATCCAGCAGCTCCTCGGCAGTGCTCGGCACTGAGCTGATGTACATGTCCCACACCTGCTCCGGAGAGTCCAGCTCCAGCAGCTTCTGCTTGATCTTCAGGTTCTTCTCAATGTTCCTGCGCTTGTGCTTGAACTCCAGGATGGTTTTGGTGTAGCGGTTGATGGTGGTGACTGAGGACGCCATGCAGGCTGTGAAGGAGCTCCATGCCAAACTAAAGGAAAGAGACACAAACAGTTCTTCATTCAAACTAGGACATTATTCATTCAAATTTATAGGCTGATAATGTAAAAAATATATATTCTGGATAATGTATTAATGGCTAAAGAGGTCATAAATCTCCCTCCAAATGGGCTGAAAGTATGGACTAAATAATATTAAAAAACGATTCCTGGACAAGAGGCGAGAGAGGATTAAAAACAAGAAAATTTTTTTTTTAACTTTAAATTGTCACGAAAGTTATTTTATGACAAAATAATGATTTAATGAAAACAGGTTGTCTTATTATTTCATTATCTTGATCAGCTTAATGCTCCAGGATACAATGATATTTTAGGCAACAGTGTGCTTCCAACTTTTGTGTCTGGTCCTTTCCTGCTTCGACACGACAAAGCTCCCGTGCACAAAGCTTAAGTCCATGATTCAGTTTTATTTATATAGCGCCATATCATAACAAAGTTATCTCAGGGCACTTTGTCATAAAGAGCAGGTCTAGACCGACTCCTTATGTTTACAGAGACACAACAATTCCCACCAAGAGCAAGCACAAGCGACAGCGGCAAGGAAAAACTCCCTTTTAACAGGAAGAAACCTCCAGCAGAACCAGGCTCTGGGTGGTTTTCCCAGTTCGGTGTGGAAGAACTTGACTGGCCTGCACCGAGCCCTGACCTCACATCTTTGGGATGAGCTGGAGCACATACTGCCTGCCTGGCCTTATCAGCCAACATCAGTGTTGGACCAGATTCAGCAGAATCAGTGACCTCTTTTAAATCATTTCTTAAAACATACTTTTATCGGAGAGCTTTTCCTGATTTTTACTGACTGCCCTTTTGCTGGTTTTATTTGTTTTATTTGCTATTAATCTGTCGGAAAATGTTTATGATCTGCTTGTTGTGAAGTTGTTGCCTTGTCTGAAGCACTTTGTAACATGGTTTCAGAAAGGTGTTCTATAAATAAGGATTATTATTATTATTACCTCAGTAAATGGGATCAAATCCCTGCAGCCTGGTTCCAAACTCTGGTGGAAAGGCTTCCCAGAGAAGTGGAGGCTGTTAAAGCAGCAGATTAATGCCCATGGTGTTGGAATAAGACCACAACCACATATGGTTATAATGTTTAGGTGTTCACATACTTTTGGCCGTGTAGTGTATGCGTAGGTTAATA
Organism: Maccullochella peelii; assembly: GCA_002120245.1. Taxonomy (NCBI): domain Eukaryota; kingdom Metazoa; phylum Chordata; class Actinopteri; order Centrarchiformes; family Percichthyidae; genus Maccullochella; species Maccullochella peelii. The sequence continues at coordinate 90,302 of LKNJ01000536.1, forward strand.
AACTGCTGCTTGATATTATTTTGAACTATCGTTTTCTTAGTCTTCTATGATATTAAACTAAATATGTTTGGGTTTTGGGCTGTTGGTTGGACAAAACAAGCAATTTGAAGATTACAGCTGGGGTTTGGGAAAAATCAATTAAGTTAATTAAAGTTGTTGTGTTACGAAGCTCATCTTATCAAAGTATAGAAGAAGAAAAAAACATTCTGTCACCCACTGGTGCCACAGTCTTCCTGTATGTATCTGCAGATTGTCAAAAGCTTGTATGTGAACTCACATGTACGACCAGCTGTAGTCCCATGTTTGAGGTTTCCAGTCCTCTGGACCCAGACTGACAGTCAGCTGGAAGGCTGTGGTGAACATCATGTGGGCCACCATACCCAACAGACCTGCCAGACAGAGAGGGGACCAGAGATGAGAGAGAAAATCACATCCTGTCGAGACGTCGTCCTCTGAGACAAACCGCTGCACTTCTCTCCGGTCACCACTTGGAGGCAGTGTTATATTATGCTAGGCTGAACACCCACTGAAGCAGCACAGTAAACCTCTCGTCTGTGAGTGTCATTTAAGAAATGAACAAACTAATCAACAGTCATATACCACATTTCCTCCTTATTTTATATTCTGACAGGTGTTCAAATAAGTTTCTCTTTTGCGTGACCTTTGCTCGCCATTAAAATCTACAACACTAAATTTGAGCTCACTTACAACTAAGTACATTCACTCAAGTACCATACTTAAGTTTAGTTTTGAGGTACTCGTACTTTGCTACTCCACTACATTTCAGAGGAAAACAATAGTTTTTACTCCCCTACATTCCTTTCACAGCTATAGTTACTTCACAGGTAAATATTTTACATGAAAACAAGCTTATAAACCTTTATTTTAGCTTGTGAAGCCTAATGCAGTGTCAAGTTGGGGCTCCTTGGCACATTTGAGATGTCTACGAGTAAGCTTCTCAGATGGTTTCATTTAAATAATAGTTTGAGGTCATTTATGTTAATATGTTTATCTATTAATTTTTATCCTCCAATCAGCCTTTCCTCAAGCACACTTCTCCTCGTCTCTTCTTCTTTTCCAGCTCTTCTCTGGTTTTCTCTACTCCCAAGCTTTGGCTCTCCTCACACTGGACTTTTCAATGCCTATAAAATAGAACAGGAATAAAAACCAGCATGTGTAGCCTACCAATCCGATTACCACATAAGCCATCCCCAAATCCCTGGACTGAACAAGAGCGCACCAGATTCAGCACCTAATGCCTAAATTCCCATCTCATCCCTATCAGCGCTCATGTTTATTCCTAAAGATATCCCAGTGCAATATTATCATAATGTTATGCAGATCAGAGGCAGCTTTGTGTCAGGATGAGTGGAACAAATCTGCGATCTGCGTCTCGGCACGTTCTGTCAAGAGGAAATTATGCATGTTCTGCTCACACAAGGTCAGACTATTCCCTATGAAGTCAATAAGTGTCAATCCAGGTTGTTTATTTTTAGCGCCAATGCACTAAACAAGGACAGGCAGCATCGCAGACGTGACGTTCCTTACACTGTTTTAGCTGTGTTACAGAGAGAAAGTGGTTTAGTGGCATCAGTAAACATTGTCATGCCTGTTAACGACCACTAGAGGGCAGAAAGGTTAACAATGAATAAAAGAACGAATACATTTTAATAAATTAATACATTTTAATGGAATTGTGATCTATGAATAAATACATACCACAAAAGTCCCTGTGTATCTTCTTACTTTTTCTTTTTTTTCTGTTTTATGTCGTGCACAAGCCTCAATAAAAGTTTTTACATGTTACTGTATGTCTTCATTATTATGATGTTTAGAATCCCTACTTTTATTTTGATTGATTCTCTGTATTTATGCAATCAAAAATTAAGATTCACTACAGGTACAAAAGGTAGCTGAGACTGTATTTCCCAATCCCAATCTACTGCTCTATTCCATTTTCCATTTGGCATAACATCGTTCATTGTCAGTCACTATTACTGAAGTGCAAAACATGCAAATACAGTACAGCCTGGGGGGCTTTTAACAGAGATTGTAAAATTAATCACCCACACGGGAAGTTCATTCTCAACAACAAATGAGTGATCTCTTTGTCTTTCTTCCACACACTCCTTTTTTCTATTTATTTTCTGTCACACAATGACACACTACCTCTTCATGCAGTCTCATCATTCCCCAGATGAATGACAGCTATAATAAAGGTTAATCTGGTCCCTTCTATTGTTTCCCTGGACCTCATTACCATAACCACTCTCAATCTATTCACCCCATTAAAAACAGAAACAACTTTTAAATGCCTACCTCAAATCAAACATTTTACAGCAACACTAAACCCTTTGTGGCAAGCTTGGAAAGCAGTTAAAAAGCCAAGAGGCTGGGACAGATAAAAACTACACTCAGTGTGAACTTAACAGGGTTCAACTCCCCGTTTATGCAAACAGGTCACTTCTACAGACAGCGAGCCACGTATAAATAAAACATAACACATGCAGACGGGGTCGACAGGTTCAGTTACTGTTCCACTGAAAGTTAGAACGGGCAAAACGCCAGGGCAAAGCCGTGAAAACACAACTCAGTCAAGCTTGAGCGTGAGAGGCTTCAGCAGCAGGAGAGCATGCTGGGTTCAACTCCTGTCAGCTAAAAATGAAAAGATAAGGACACCCCGACTGGGTGACTGAAAGAAGTCCTTTCTGTTGTGGTACACTGATGCTGAAGACGATGTCAGCTCCATGAACCTATGGACTGCCCCTGCCAGATGTGAAACGCACCTAAACCCACATATTTTTCTAGTCCAATCATGTTGGGATGATGAGTTGTAACTACCCTGGATTTGATTTAACTTATCATTTCCTGATAAAGAAGTAGAAATCTCATTTTCAGTTAACTGTACAACAAGAACACATGGCACTAATGAGGCACCAAGCAAGTAATACAAAGTTTGAAGGATATTTCACCAGTAAGGACACAGCCTGTTCATTGATTCATATGCCAACAAGATCAAAGGGGACTTAGTTGCCTCTGTATTTAGTCTAAAATCAAAGCATTATTCAGTCTAGGAGAATCCTATCTCAAACTCCAAGCTGATCAATATGCAGCCTCAGCAAGATTTAAATATTCTTAAAGATTTAAATATCCCATGTTTCTGAAAACAGTTTCTCCAGATCTTTGTCAATGGAGTGTTGCACACGAGGACTCGCATCCATGCACATATGTGGGTTGCACAATACACAGTCCTACCAATGGTGTCACACAATTCCACTGATGAACAGGTGGCGGTAACACACCAAGATGTCAAGGATAGGTAGCCAGGAACGGCAGGAGAAGCACCCAAATGCAGACAGCTGAGGAGGCTCAAACAGTTTCAATTATTTTAATGAAGGTTCACTTGTAGTTGCAGGCAGACAGGCAGGCAAGCAAGCAAGCAAGCAGGTAAGTCCAGATATGAGAGGCCACATGAACACAAGAAATACATCTGACACAGTCACAATAACAATGAACCACCGGGGAACAAAGGAAATGGACAGGTATACATATGGAAGGGCTAATGAGGGAATCAGGGGCAGGTGCGCAAAGGGGAGCAGGTGAAGACAATCAAGGACAGAGACACGAGGGCAAGCACACACTGAACAACAAGAGACAAGACTTCAAAATCAAACAGGAAACTAAACACAACTAACAGAACCATGACACAAGATATGCTGCAATGCGCCTGCAAAGACAGAAGAAGAAGACTGCAAGCTAGTAAACGTAAATGTAAACAATGTTGTATCTGAAATACTTTAAAAAATCAGCTGCGCAAATGTTTTATGAGGAAGGAAATGCACTTTTGCACATTTGTTAGACCTCAAGGAAACACACAAAGCGTTTTGGTGAGTAACACTAAATATTAACATGACTAATGTTTGTTTAAATTGAAGTTTTTTTGGAACGCTGTAGGAGGACCGTGCTCCTTGCTCCACTCAAAGTTGTTCTTGCCAGAGTCAAGCCAACGGAGGTGCTGAGTAAAATAGTATCATGACTTATAGTCACAATGGACACTTTTTCCTTTAAAAGTAGCTCTACACGTGGTGCTACAGTCTTTACTTTACACACAGACATGAGAGTGGTATCCATCTTCTCATCTCACTCATGGAAAGAAAGATAATAAGTGCATTTCCCAAAGATGTTGGACTATTTTGAGGTTAGCAGTTAACTCATCAAACAAACAAGAACCTGGAGGCTTTTCAGCACTTACTGGATGGAGGGATGAGGTCTGGAGCACACAATTAACTTTGACATTACATAACGTTGACATTTCAACTTGAAGGGCGTCTTCATCTTAAGAAAACTAAACTGTGCATAATAAAACTTTTGCTGTTGCACCCGTTAAAAAGTTATTGGCTCCATACAGGATTGCTCTACTCTGTCTGGTTGTTTTTAGGTTCAAGGTTGACAAAGGCGCAGAGATTTCCAGCATGATACTGACTCCATGCATCCCAGAATTCAGGCTATTCTAGAGTGAAAAGGCTGCCTTACTGGAACCTCCTGGGTGTTTCTAATAAAATAGATACTGTGCATGTGTTCATCATCAAAGAACATGCTCACAGGGTGGACCCAGGGTGTGCAGGGGGTACAATCCTTCAGCCTACATGGCTCTTTTAGACATTTCCTCAACCTCAAGTCACTAAAATGCGGCGAGTCATTGCTGTTGAACAGAGCATCTTTCACCGCTGATTCACTACCCAGAGTGCGGTGGTCGGGATCATTTTCACAGAGTGGATTAGAGAGAAGGTCATTGTTAAGTCCTCCATCGAGAGAGGGAGGCAGACTGCAAACTGGCTGGAAATCTTCTCAGGGGCTGAGAGGCTGCAACTGGCCTGGATATCTGATTGGCCAAAAGCCAGCATGGAAACCGAACTAAAGATTTTTATGTTTGGCTCAAAATTGTACATTTCTTTTTTTTGTACAAAGAATAAATATACATTTTATATATGTTCCTGCAGTGACAGCACCCCCTACATTAGTGTTCTCCAGGGGGCGTGACTTTTTGCTTCCAATTGACAATATTACTGCTAATTTGATTGGTGCAATACAGGGGCTGTTCTAGGGTCTGTGGGGTCACGTTTCAATCAGTAAATATTACAATATTAAGTGCTAAATAAATAAACTTTTACTACTACTTCAATTACATTGCTGTAATTTAGCATAATCGTAATGCCTATGGGTCGACTTTAATCACTAACAGTTGATAGCTGGGCTGGTTGAAAAAGGTAAAAAAAAAATCTTGTATCAGAAACGTTAGTCTATACAGGGCTTTGACATTCTCCAGTTTGTAGCACACCACAGAAGAAGAAGTTGGCTCTCAAATGTCTGTCAACTTCTGCCAAAGAAAACACCCATAGAGAGGTCTGCAGCCCATTGCACCAGCTATACATAAGTTCTCTCTTAAATTAGGGTGCAAAGTCCACACTAAACGTTTGATACTAAAACTGTGTCGATGTTTGGTTGCACCACGGAGACATAGACAAGTCCACACTAACCAAAATACTGTCGCAGAAAATTACGTTTTCACTTCCTGTGGCCAGTAACATTACCGTGTTGTCTCTCGTGCCCAATTGTCTTTGAACACTTTGCTACGCAATAGCGAAGAGGCCAACGATTAAAAATAGCTAACGTAACTCACAACGACAACAACAAAAAGGTACGTAAACTAGGACGAAGCATTATGATTAGGTGATAACTATATAACCTTAATGTACAGCTAGTGCAAAATAAGAGTGACATCAAGTGGTGAAACCGTCAACTACAACACAGGGTAATATAACGGTGCCCTGTTATTGGGCAGATGAAACTGTAACGTTATAACAAACACATAATAATAGCCTACACTAGCAAACTGTTAAATTAGTAGTTAATTAGAAAATATAACGCTACATATTTTGCTTGCCGGTATAATTCGCTCCTTCTCATCCTCCAAGTTATAGAAATTATCTTCAAACTAGGCTACCTAGGCTAACTGGTGCAACCCAGTGCTGAAGCCTAGACACTGTTTCCATAGGTGGACCATTAAAGTTCATGTTTCCTCACACAAAAAATGAGAATTTCAATTTCAGTTCGACTTTAACAACATGGAGCAGATATTTAGAGATGAGGTTGACTAGCTGCAACCATCTAATTTCAACACTGTGATTGGATTCATTTAACTGTACTCCATTTGGTGGCAAATATCATGGCGCTACTCACCTGAGAGCACAGTGAATATGGCAGCGAAGGCGTTGAGCTTGAGGCCGTCGATGACATTGCCAAAGTGACACACCTCTATGGACATGAGGATGCCTCCGGTGGCCAGCAGGAGGATGTACAGGCACTCCGCAACGATGCACAGCCACAGCACTCCTATGGAATTGAGAATTGGTTATTATGTCAAAGGAATAGCAAAGAGGCAGGAAAAAAAAAAGACATTCATGTTGTGGGGGTGAATGATGGAGGGGGTGTAGTGATAGGAACTGAGAGAGTAGAGAGATGAGGGGGTGGGGAATTGAGAAAGAATATGGGTAAGCAAGGGCGAAGGGAGGGGATAGGGATGGGGAAAGAAGGAGGAAGGGGAGGAGAGTGAGTGGGGAAAGGTGGACCATTCACGCCGTCACCCATATCATTAACCTTCACAGTCAGAGAAAGGATATACGATCTACCAAGAGACGCACAACATCAAGAGCTGCAGGTCGGCGTGCGTGGTAGGACAAAATATCAACGGATTTAAAAACCTGTAAATGTAAGCTGTGGTGTAATTGCATATATCACCCAAGGGCAGGTAGTTATTGTGTGGTTAATTAATCACAAGGTGGACTAAAGTAATATGCCTGTTACCCAAAATATCCCTGTATGAATTATGAATAGAGTTACAACCTTCAGCTAAAACAGCCTTTTTACCTGCTTTAAATTGAATTCCACACTTCAGTAAAAGATTTCTTTAATTAAATTTATGCAGCGGATTAAAGAAAATGTTATTAGAGGACACTTAAAGTCTTGAAACTGGCTAAATTAAGTGCATATCGTAAGAGTTTTTCCTCTCGTTTTGCTTTGATATATCGAATATTTTAATCATATGGTGCCAGTGTGTGGAAGAGCGGCATGCAGATGAAATTGCAGCATTAAAAAAAAAGGTGATGCTCCCTTAGTGAATGTAGAGGCTTGAGCCATTTTGCTTCTTTGCGTCAAAAGAGGATTTTTTCTAACTTTTCCAGCTCCTCTTTCATGCGTTCAACCACCTTCTTAAAAAAGGTCGACGTTGCGATATTTGCGCATATCCAAAAACCTGTTGATATCCAAGTCTTTCATAATGTTTAAAAGTCAGTGTGTTTCTCTTTCCAACCAGAAATGTGGGCTTTTCTTTTGTGCATGCATCTCTGCCCCAAACTGCCTTGCAAACTGTTGGCTAGTTGGTTTGTTTACAGCGCACAGAGCTGATCGTAAACAGGCAAGAAGCAAAAACCCCCAACTGAGACGCATATTCCTAATGCAGAGTGCAACGCGTCACACTTTGAAAACCACGCCCACAGGAGGGGAAAACAATTGGCGCCACAATGTGCAACCAAAGGGCTGAAACACTAACAAAAGCTAAAAACATTAGATTTCAGCATGTCAAAGGATTATTTTAGCACTCTCTGTCTACCAGAGAGGACAAACTCAATATTGCCGCTCTATCTGTAGTTAGCTAAGGCACTCGCTAACATAATACTGCATAGCTTTCTGATTTAGCCACATTCCACTACACAAGTTGCACACTGTCAAAATGCTTTAAGCTTAACTTACATCAATACAGTTAGCCTAAAACTGACATTTGGATATTTGACAAAATGCTTGCTGCACACGCAGACATACTGAGTGTCAGGATCCCACAGTTTTCCCATTCTTCCTGCTGATGCCTCACGTCTGGATCCATTTTGTCTTCTTAAAGACTCAGTTTTTGGGTTCGGCAGCTTATAAAAACTTAGTTCTGGGTTCCTTACCCTGCTGGTAGTGCGTCCCACCACACAGCAGCTTTTAGGCATTTTTCTGTTGTTTGCTAGAAGACCAAAGTGATGAGGAGGCACCTTCACACAAAACAGTCAATGGAGAGCGATGAATTGTTTTCCCCTCCGGTGTGGGCGGGACTTAAATGCTCTGTCTCTATACATCGGCATTTCCCACATGTCTTCATCGGAAAATACTAAATTTGGAATAAGGCCTAATTTGGAATATCCAAACGAAATATGCTGTTTACATGAATAATAGTGGGAAATTAGTGTGCATGTAAATATAGTCATTGAGAATGTGGGTGAAAAGCAGGTTTCAGCACAGAAGGAGGGCTGAGGGAGCTGATTAGAGGACATGAGACTGGATGGAAGTGATTGATTTGTTGGAACACCACTTTACTTATTATCTAACAGTGCAACTGATCGATTAATTCACAGCTCTGCAGGCTCACCCCACCAACAACCATTGATTTTGCCCAAATACTGTAATTAGGATGATTTAGCCTTGGTATTACGTTGTTGACTTGATTCCATTAGATGTAGAAAAAGGCAGATTTATTTGTTTAAAGCAGGGATACTATAAGCTAATGCCTCAGTATGTCATTAAATGTAACCAGCAGTAAGATCAGAAAACAGCCCTTAACGTCGAGAGAGCTAAAGATCTCAAGTCTCAAAAAAGGGTTTGTGTTTTCCTGCGACGAGGAACTTCTTAAACCCATGTGAACAGCACAGTAAACAATGTCCACCTTTACATTTAATATCTGTGAACAAGAGCTATTATTCCACGCTCCTTTTGCACCACTGAGATGGCACTGCATCGCCACATGCTACTGAATTAGTGGTGGACTAGTGATGTATGAATTGTATGCTTGTAAGTGATAATATTATTATATGCAACAATATATTTTTTAAACACATATGCTTACCTCTTTCATTTGAAGGTGCAACATAAAGGAAACTCCTGCATTTTTCACCTGGAAAAGATTGTAAATTAGACAATTCAGTGACACTCAGTGACAGTAGATTCACCACTGCAACATGCTGATAAGTGAGATGGGGACTTCATCTGTATTCCATCAATTTTCCAGAGACAGAGAATCACTGTTTCACTTTGTGTGACAAAGATAAAGCTGTGATGTAATAGGAAAAAAACATGAAGGGATTTCCTTTCTGTGTTTGTGCAATAACAAGCTCTGCCATTATCCCCAGCATGTCAAAATCTCCTGCGTCCAATCCAGCTTGTAGAAAAACTGCCAATAGAACAAATGCTTGTATGGAAATCTGGAGACAGACACAGATACTGTAGCCACATATTCGTAGATCCACAGTTGGGGAACCATGCAGCTCTCAGCTGGCTTATCTGGAACTGGCCCATAAATTGGCTTTCACACAGTAGTTGCTGTGCTGTAGGTGAGAGAATAAAACATCAATTCTGATGTGGATGTAATAAGCCTTGAATCTAGCTTTTTCCCCATGACAAAATAGAGCTGCAATGATTAGTCAATTCATCACATGACAGAAAGTTAATCAACTACTTTGATCCATTTGAGCTCTTTAAAAAAGCTTCTGAAATGTGAACATGAGCTGCTTTTCTCAGTCTTCTATGATATTGAACTAAATATCTTTGGGGGTTTTTTTGGATTGTTGTTCAGACAAAACAACTGATTTGAATATGACAACATGGAAATTGCAATTTTATTTGACTGTTTTCTGACATTTTATCTTCAGTTTACCAAAACCTTGCTATGAAAGTCCTGCCTGTAATATCCTTTGAATGACCACAACGACCTGATTTTATCTTGTCAAGATGTTTTGATTTGAGATTAACACATCAAATTCATTTCTGAGATTAATCACAATCAAACCAGGATTAAAAAAAATGAAAAATGGTACAAGAAGCAGGACTTTGCCTTATTTTTCTGGGTTACTGGATCGACGTGCCTCTCCGTGACGCATCTCTCAGTGCGCACAGCCCCGCTGCGCTCCGGTCCCAACATCAGCCCGGTGCCTTTCTTTAAAAACTTACCGGTCATGTTGATATGCTGCTCGCAGGAGAACCAGATGCCGGTGTGAAACTTCCTCATCACATACTTGTCCTCCCCGGTCTCCCAGATGTACTGCACCAGCCGCGTGTCGTTGATGTTGGAGCTGTTGAACCTGATGCAGAACGACTGCTTGGTGGTGACCGGGCCGGTGCAGAACGGCTTCACCACTTTCCGCGTCCCCTCGCACCAGTAGCTGGTGGTGAGAGCCGACACGGCCAGAAACAGAGCGAGGAAGTTCAAGGTGAGAGCCAGCGATGCTCTCCGCCGCCGGTCTATCCCCATAACGGCGACCGGAGGAGTGAAGATGTCTAACTTAATCCCTCCTTGTATGACACCGGATTCTGGCGATTTCTCCTCCTCAAATCCTCATAATCCGGTTATTCCCGTTAATATATCCGCGGCTAATTATCGCGGCGCGTCTGGCCCCTACAGTGTGCCTCTCACATCTGCCCCTCCAGTGCAGCTGACTCTCTCATTTTGTAGGCTGCCCCCCCCACACACACGCCTCTTCTCAGCCTCGTGTCACTGAGGAGATGAGCAGGGGAGGTAATGTGGTTCTCCCAAGGTTCTTGATGGAATTTATCTCCCTAAAAATCATCAAAACACTCCACAAAAAAAAACATTTAACACTATGAAACGCTGCTCGTCTTTAATCTTAAACTTTTGTCAGCGGTGCTACTTGGTAAGTTTCCAACGCAGCTGCACTTATTTCAGGCATGTCCTTGCCTCAGTAGCTGTCTTGGAACAAAGCAGAGCATAATACACTTGCGTCAAGGCAATTAATGACTCTTATTTTGAAAAACAAAAACAGGCTGCATTGAAAACAGGTGGCAACCCACTGGCAGAGTTTTTTTCCCCCAAACAGATTAGTTAAACCGTCAATAAAAATGATTTATTCCACTCAGTATT